>JABCKK010015853.1:60574-127309 GCA_018221785.1 Calocybe gangraenosa
TAGCTTGATATGTTATACATGTTAGTCGGATGTCTGCTATCTAGCCATTGAAAGCGCCTTAACAGAGGCCTCGAAGACTGGCATTCAGAGCGTCTTGATCAGTTGATAGACTGGAGACTGTCCCAGAGGGCAAGTCACTGTCACCTGGCCTTTTACCTCGAAGCCCATCCGGCTATATATCAAAAGCTGGGTAGCACATCAGATACGAGAATGTAGAGATATCGGAGAATAACACACATCAAGTTCCGTTGTCGTTTCTAGTACTAAAGATACGCCATCTGTTTTTGCCTAATTCTGGGAAAGTGTGATAACCAGACATGTATAAGCCGGACCCACCTTTTCTTCCACCATCTTCATCATTGTTTTAGCGATCCCTTTGCGCTGGTGTTCTGGGACAATCCCAAATAAAAGTAGAGCCCATTGAGCCTCCTTAAACCCCGGACCAAGCGATTCGTCGGCAAGTCGACTCATGGATGGAATGAACTATGAAGATCTTATAGTGAACCTCTATTCACGTTTCCAGTTTGCTGAATGTATACATGCTCCGCCCACCATGTCTTCAGCTCTTCCGGGCACTTGGCAAAGAATCTATTGACCCCTACTTCACGCTGCTCTTCCCTAGAGAGTTATCGTCAACAAAGAGCGATGTTTCCCAGCTAGATATGGCCAAGCCCCGACGTACGTAGCCATGGAGGCCGTTCCCGGGCCGTACCATAAAGCGACACCGACGATGTCATTGATCTCGGGGCCGATCGAAGCGATGTGGACCTCCCCACCCACTGAGGCAGCACGTACATTGGATTCAAATTTAGTTGGTATGAGAGATCTATCACCACCGACGAGGAATTCGGTAAAAGGGTCATCTAGATGTAGACAACAAGCGATATCTATGAGCTCCGAGCTAGCCATCGGCTGGACGCTTGATAACAAACCCTGGGCAAAGGCTGATACGAGAACATCGACAAGTCGTTTGACTTGTGCGTCTACAAACGACGTCTGACCTAAGCTTTCAAGTATAGATTTAACTTGATTCTGTTGAAATGTCACCTGAGGGGTATTGTAGACGTCGAACTGTGATAGTTAAAGCGTCTGTCATATTGGAGAGGCAGATAAATCTGTTCCTGGTTCATAAATAGATTACATCTCGGTCATTTTATAAGTTGCCGTTGAGGAATAAAAAGTCTCTGCAAAGAAGTGCAGGATTGTTAGGTAGTGCCCAACGAAATGACTAGAAATCCAAAAATTAAAAGGGGAGGGAGGGATTGGAAGAAATTGCTCCGCAAACTATAGGGTACAATATATACGGAGTACAACACTGAGTAAAAGATTTACCGGTCGCAGCTTTATCTCTTCCGACGAAAAAGTTGTCATGGCAGTGTCAGTTTTGCTTACATGTTTCAGCCTGGCACGGCTGCATCATGCATCATGACGAATGTGCACGGCAATGCCGCAGACTCACATATCATTGCTTTATAATTCTCATCTCTATTGCCAACTGTATTGACGACTCGAGCCCTCCTTCAGAATGCAATCCGTTCATCTTCTTGTTCTTATTCACGGCATGTGGGGCAACCCAGGCCATCTGGCCGAACTATATCGCATCATCAATGAGACCTACCTATCAGCATCAGGCAGCGTCCAAATAGAGGTCTTACTCGCCGAAGCTAACCGCGAAAATTCAACATATGATGGCATAGATTGGGGAGGTGAACGAGTAGCACAAGAGGTGCGGCTCGCAGAATCTTCTTCATAGCTAACACCAAGGCTAAATAGTGGTACAGGTACTAAACAAGGTGGCCGATATTGAACAGGACGGAAGGATAGTTTCAAGATTCTCCGTCACAGGCTACAGTCTCGGCGGCCTCATTGCTCGATACGTTGTCGGTGTCTTGTACCAAAAGAACTTTTTCGACAAGGTTGTCCCAGTCAACTTCAATACTATCGCAACACCACATCTAGGGCTGCCTCGTTATCAGTCTTTCATGTCTGCTTTGACTTCGTCCTTGGGTCCCAAATTACTATCCCGGACGGGCGAGCAGTTCTATCTTGCCGACAAGTGGTCTACCAAAGGCAGGCCGTTGATCGAAGTCATGGCTGATCCTGGTAAGTAGGAGGCCTGTCTTGCCTTCGACCCTTCCGTTAGCTTCCTTGACTTCTTAGAGCGTTTATTCTACCAAGCATTGTCCCGCTTCCAACATATTCGGATATACGCAAATGCGTACGTGCTGAACATCGTGCTGATGGCCAACCACAATCTCACAAAGTGTTTACAGACTGCATGATCTTACTGTGCCATATGTCACAGCCGCTATACAAACGGAAGATCCATTCGCTTTGTACGAGACAAACGGGATAGAAATGTAGCGTGTTTGATTCACTTCAACCACGTTCATACTGCTTATCTTTAACCAAACAGAGATCTAGACGAAAAGTTTCCATCACTTATCACGGCATTTAATGTCCCTGATGTCCCACCGGCTCCAACACCAAAACCTATTGTATTGTCTCCTGAATGGTTTCGCAACCGTAAAACAGCTCGACCAATTCTACCCCCCTTTCTTCAGTTTCGCTTCCCGTTGAACATTGTATGCTAAACACTTTTTATGTAACCATCGACACTGACTTCTTCTCGTCACATAGGCATTTTATTCGGCATTACCGCTGTTAATCCCAGTAGTTTTATCGCTCGTTATCGTTCGCTTTTCCCTGGAGACTCGGTCTTCCCGTGCCCGTATTCGACTGTTGGAAGAAGATGACACAACAGGCGAAAAACTCATCAATATCCTAGCCAAGCTAGAGAGCGAGGTAGAACACGCAGTCGTCGATCTTGTTCTTGACCATTCGGGGGACACAAATTCTAATATCCTCGAACAAAAAACATCCACCTTTACTTCCATGCACCACCAGACCACCACCCAGCAAGTTAACTTGCCTCTCGAGGGGACGTCTACTCCAGAAGGCGCTTCCTCAGCATCATCATCATCATCATCCTGGATGATAACTTCCAGGAAAAAGACGAGGCCGCCACCCGAACAACCTATTCTCACACCGCTGCAAAAAAAAGTCGCGGGGTGGCTCAACCAACTTCCTATTCAAAAAGAGTTCGCCTATTTCCCAGATGTACGCAATTCTCATGCGATGATTGTTTGTCGAGACGTCAAGCGTTTCGAGGCACACAGGCGAGGCGAAGGGATCCTTCGTCACTGGGCGGCATCGTTTATTCTCTAGCTCTACCTCTTCGATCGCTTTCGGAATTTTGTTATTTTAGTATTGTTAGCTTAATAGTGGCGTTGTGTATCGAAGCAACGGACGTTTCTAAATTATACATTGTATTGACAAGTCAGGGTTACCCTTCGTGACTTTCATAATAAAAACCTCTGCGATAGACATCACGTGCATTGCAATGGATACAAAAAGGAAGTGTGATGATCTATTGTTGGGCTCGCGCACTGACGCTACCAGCCTCAATGACTCCACAAGCGACAATACATATGGAGGGGAGCTGTATAAAGCCTCCACTTTACTCAGCATTATCATCTCGTTCTCATCGACTCTATCTTAACACTACCAACAACTCCCATAATCCATATGGTCGGCATAAGGAATGTCAGAGAAGCCATTCGGCAGCGTGTCAGTTCCGTCAATAAGAATAAGAAACCTCGTCATGTCGATAGTGAGGATCTCGCTTTCATACAACGTGAAAAAGCAGTGTCTAACAGACTACTCCAGATGGCATACTAGCTATAAGTTATACCTACCGAATAAAAGATCATAAGAATGTTCGGTGGCTTACCACAGGTTCCCTACGGGAAACTCGTACGTCCTCTCTATCTCATCAGATCTAGCTATTGACTTACTCCTCGAAGTCGAAGACGTATATTACACCTCTTCTGAAACACTAGGACCTTACTTCGGTCGAAGTTTCGACAAATCCCTACCAGACCTTGTATGTTGTTATCGTATTGATATTAAATCCCAAATTGAACAGGGTTTCTCTCAGGCAAGGGCTGACATGATTCGGTGCAACCCCCATAACAGGACACAATTTCGCCCTACTAGGAAATTGACAAAATTGTATGATTGAGTTTATGTTCTCTTTCTTTTCCTCATTGACAACCATACCCGATGCAGATTGGCCCGAATTGCGAACGCGGTCGACAACTTGGATGAAATGGACGCCACAGAACGACATTACGCTCACTGTGACTATATTCGTCAAAAGATTGGAAAGTTCCGCCCGACTATGAAAGCGGTGTGCATTCAGTGTTGCATGTGTTGAAAACCAAGTGTAGCTGAGGTCTGCATAGATGATCGAGGAACTCGAGGAGCTCCGAGAATCGAACGAAATTTGGAATCGCCACGCTAAACTATGTACACTTGACACGGAACGTCCTAACATTACCAGAGGCATGAGTGTATCTTCAGACGCGTCCATCTTCGATTGCAGGGCTCAAAGCTTCGAACTGGACAATGATGTCCTCATGGATTCAGATCAACGTTCAGTTTTGGAAATGCCCCAGTCATCTGAGTAAGCATTTACTAAACCCTTCCGCGAGCCGCAAGCCACTTACGACTTTTGCTCTACTTGTTTCTCCTTTCCAGAAGCACGCCACCCAGACGCAGGAGTCCAGCTAATTCAGTCGATGCATACCCAACACCCGAGTCACTCCCACGCACCCGCGAGTACACCAATTGTCCGCCATCAACACCCTCTCCATTGTTCAATCATGCCTCTTCTTTTGATGATCCCGACGTAACTCTTACCAATGACATGGATGTTGACGAAAGTACCGTGGCAGGACCTTCCAGTGCGTCCTCAACGGACGTCGAAGCTGAGCCACATTCACAAAAAGAGATGGCACGTTTTCTGTCTCTTGATAGTCTTTCACCCATCATAACAATCTACGTTTACTAGGCTGTCCAGAATGAGCAGTTTAAAGCAGACATGACGCGCGTTGCGCAGCTGGTCCAAGCGGACAGCTCAACTCTTCAATCCATAGAGAAGGCATACACCCAAAAAATAGGCGATCTACAAAACGAGCTATCTAGGATATATTACTCGGTCAATGTGGTGAGTGCTAGCAGTCGGTCTACATGCGACCATGATTGTAAAGATAACCCCCCTACAGCTGCTCGATTCCGAGCGTGACTCCGCGCTTAAACACAACGAGGAACTTGAGTCTGCCTCACTAAAGCACGCCCAGCTAACTCAAGAATATGAGGAGGCCAAAAATCATCTGGAGGAGGCAGAAGTAATGGCACATGTACTAATGCTAGATGCTCAGGACAAGTACAATACGTTAAAAAAAGCGGCCCATGAACAAAGGAGAAGACATGAACAAAGCTTAGAAGAATGGGTGCGTTTACTCTATTGTTACTCCCTTCACTCTTTTCATAAGTTTGTCGACAGAATCAACTGCTTTCGTTGTAATCAGAACACATAATCATTCCGACGTTTTGCGTTTCGAGAGGTGATTAGCCACAACAGCATTATTATACGTCGTGTAGGATCGCATATATCTCATTCTATTAAGCATTAATGTATTAAGCATGTACATCTATCTGTTGGCGGGTCAGGAACTTGTCCCGTCCAAGAATTTCTGTTGGCACAAAAAGCGGAAATCAGTTTTCACTGGGCTGTAGAATTATCTCAACAGGTTAATCAGGCTCTCAGGAACATTTCCGACGATATAGATGAATATTAAGGCTAGACTAAATTCCGAGGTCCGTCTAAGCCACTGTACAGAAGTGACATTAGTACATACAAATAATTAGTGGTAATAAGGATATATAGATAGATAATCGTTGGTGAATCAATGTAACCGTGAAGCAGTACACCAATACTAACTAAGTAGCTCGAGAATGAATGCTAGGCCTTGCGAGACGATTTGCTCGGAAGTTTTAGGCGTGGAAATAATTTAGCGCAGACGAGTGCTACGCCTGCGGGAAGTCACCAAGACAAAGTCTGATGGCATGAACGAGGCACGTGGTTGTTTTCGGGTTGCACCTGTAACGACTTTCCACATTTGTACGACCTTGCGGTGAAGGTTACTTGAGCGGGATACAGTGCTCCGGCTGCTGTTGCTATGAAAACTTGAAAAAAAAGGGGGAAAAAAAAAGAAGTGAACACTTGTATTACGCTTAGTACGACGAAAAGAACTTACCTGGATCTTTCAGAGTCATCATCCATGGAGAAGTACGGGTCAGGTCGAACGATCACTGTCATTGTTTTTAACGTTGCCGAGATGACGATTATAAGATAGGGTTGTTATAGAGTGAGCGTAGCCTTTTTCAAAAAGGGGGCGTTGAAATAGATAGGTTTGGTGAAGTTGTAAAACGTTAGGTAGGGTAGGGGGGCAATCCAGATCGCACCGTCTCATTGGAAGTATAGGGGGGGGTATTTATACTGATACCAAGACAATATACAATTGATGGGAAACGACTACCATTGTGTTACATGGCTGTCTTCGGAACAATGGCAGTGACTTCTAGTGTGCTCCTATTGTGCTGAAACACGGTTATTGTCAGACCCCGTAGCTATACTCAATATATCCTGGTATGTTTTCCGTAGTATGCCTTGCAGTTGTTTCACGAAGCTCCACGCCAGGCCGCTGTATATAGGCTTGTCAAATTTCATACCTTGAAGTTCAACAACACAACATTTGTAGCAAATTCAAAGATTCCACAAGGGCGAACAAGGACCTTGAAATCAATATTCTTGTATTATGTTTTCCGCCCAAAACCGCGCATGAAATCAACTGTAAACTTCCACAAGGTACAAATAAGCGCGGTTTAATCAATTTTAGCCTTTTGGGGTTCCAGGAGCTCCAACATTTCCCGACTCGGGAGGAACCTAATCGGAGGCTATGAAGCCGGTCGAGTATTGGAAATTAGAGATGCATGAAAGATGTGAGCTATCGATGCATCAGTTACTCTAATATAACTCCAGAAAGAATACCATCAGTCGAAGGGATCAGGATTCAGCAGCTGCTCCAGCAATGCAGAGTCGCAGACTGTCTGTCAGAACAACATGTATTGAGAGCCCATTTCTAAATCCGAGCTTAAATTAATAAAAACAGATAGAATCAGATGCGCCGCATCGTCCGCCCTCTTCGGTTTTTCTGATTCTCGAGTTCTTGCCCGCTTCTCCCCTGTGATGTCTAGGTTTCAGGGCTCTATCCACGCATCGTGAGGGCCGATACCCTGCTGAGGGTTCGATGCCAGTGTATCAACTCGCCCTCACATATTACGGAATGACCAGGGCTACTTGCGAACTATTGAGGACTTGACCATGAGTCGCTTCGTTCGACCGCCAGCTACGCACAACCATCTCCCATCAACTACATATACAAGAAGTTTTCATCAAGCCTCAAACGAATGCCATACTAGTTGTCACCAGGTAAGGTGGCTTCTATTCGCATGTCAAGAATGTGAAGAGGAATGGACACTATCACCAGTTATATCATACACGGGTTTCCTCTACAACTTCTTTGCTCATCCAAAAGTTGCACCTTTCAATTTCCCCTGCTGTCATGTCTTCCATCACCGAATTCGTTGCGTTGTCACTGCCTCTCGCTAACACCAAACGGTGTCGTGTTTTGTCTCTTGGTGATGCGAACCCATTCCAAGCAGGAGATGCCGGTCTTTGGGATGAGGATGGATTTCCCGTGGCGCCGAAGGACGTCCAAAAGCTTATTGCTTCCGACGCCAATGTGGCTTCGCTCTGGGTAGATTCAGCTGATCTGCAATAGTCAACTTTCGCGAGATCTCACTCTGTTAAAGGGCGTGAATGTGTTCCCGGCGTTCCCAAACGGGCTATCATCATTTGTTGATGTGAGGTATCCAGAGCCAAAGTGTCACTTACTTGGTTCCTATGATGAAATAATAAGCGTCGACGTAAGCTTCCCTAGCTCTTCACTGACCTTCGAATAGGTAATATATATCAGATGTGTGTGCCGCCCCTCTGTAAGGAGCTGCATTGTACAGTACTGTATCGGGAGCATCCCAACTTACAGAGAGCCGCTTATTGTGTTATGGTGGCGCGCAAAAAGAAAACTACCACTGAACGTACCTATACAGGTAAACTTTATTTGTCCCTTTGATTAGCAGTTTTTCTGCAACGAACCAGTCCCTGCATATATCTGTAAGGGTTTTTTGTACATGAAAGGAGCTGTGTGCAGACGTACATGCAAGTGAAGATAATCTCACCCGCCATAGTCGAGGCGCGATCCCACTGAGTTGTGAAGGGACTCCCAGTGGCACCAGGAGCGGGGTACAGCGCCAGAGCTTTATCAATGGTAGAGTTTGACTACAATTGACATGAAATCATTGTGCGTTCAAAATTTCTACAAGTTTTCAAGAGCTCACCACGCCAGGCCATCTAGAGAAAACCAGTCTTCGAATGTCATCATCCGACTGAAAGTCATCTGGTTTGCCTGCTGCGAAGGATTTTCCATCGCCTGTGCAATGTCCTCCAACAAAATCTACCTTGGGGAATCTACCAGCAGAGATAAGCTGTGAAGGTAGGTCGGGAAGAAACCCAGATGGCCCATCGATAACAGGTGCGAATGCACCATTCGGTACACGGTTAATGGCACTGACTAGGGCACCTATTTTCTTAAGATTTAATGTACACCAAAGAAAGAGTTAGGTTGCCCCAACCCAATGAGGCTTCGCGGAGGCAAGCCACCGCTTCTTTTCCAGAAGTCGGACAGCCAGCGTAGCTAGCTGCGCTGGCTGAGACAAACTTTGAGATTAGAGACGCGAAGACATTTGGCGAGATGAAATACCGAAGGCAGTTTCTATCTCTGTTGAATTCCGCGTCGGTCCAAAGCCAATAGACTGTGCGGTCACTCTTTTGAACGGAATAGGCTTTGTACCTTGTGAAAGTTCCCAAAGTCAAGGATTTAATTTGATGAGCGAGGTAGAACGTTGAACGTTACCTCCATAGGCAACAAGCTGCATGATCACACTCCCACCGCCCGCGCTCTCGCCGTAGACTGTTACATTGTCTGGATCTCCACCAAATTTGGCGATATGTCGTTGGATCCATTCCAGTGCCGCCCTTTGATCCAAGAGGCCAGCGTTTAAGTCGCCATTTTCTGCAATGTTAGAACCGCCTAAGAAGCCGAAGAGGGTCAACCTATAGGCCATAGATACCCCAATAACCCCTCCTGGGTGTTGAGTCACCCAGTTATACATGGGAAAACCTATGGGTGACTAACGTAAAAATTTCTCGGTCAGTTAACTCGAAATGCATCCATGCCAGCTGATGGCCAACCAACATTGTAGTAAAATCCCCCTCCCTATAGGCAGACTGTACTTATTAATGTGCTCTCTCTGGAAGAATCAGGGATACATACGTGGATGTATACCGTAACAGGCAGTTTGCTTTTGCTTGTGGCGTTTGTCGGTTTCCAGATATTCAGCGTCAAGCAGTCTACACGGCCGACCACGTGAAAGATACCGCAAGCAAAGGACGCAAAGACACTCACCCTCTGATCCTATGCCAACCACAGCAGGCCTCTGAATACATGGTGGTCCCCATCCTCTTGCATCATCGACACGTGTAGTGATGATGTTCTCATCGAGCTTCCTTGGAGCCCTGAATCTGAGTTCCCTAAGGGGTGGCTGGGCATAAGGAATGTTGCCATAGAACGCCACAGGTCCGGCTTCTACTCCAGTTGGAGTGGTCGTATTTCCTGCAAATGCTGCATATCCCAGGTCTACAACTGGGCCAAGGGGCGACGTTAACACCCTTCCACTTGACCCTCTGAATGCGAGAAAAAATACGACCCAAAAATTCGGGGTTGATTTGCAGAACATCTTGAGTGACTTCAAAGCTGGCACGGATGCTTCGCGGCTCGAGTATTGTGACACTTATACGACTCGTAAACTACGTAGGCTCACGGCCCGCGAGTGGAAATGGTAGGCGGCCCGTTGCGGTAAACCAACCCGCATTAATAGCGTCACGCGAAGACTTGGTTCGTGCTGGTATATACATTAATAGCTGAGCTGCTCCAGCACATTCTAGAGGGGGAGGCTGATGAAAGTGAGCTGGTTATAAGTACAAGAACAAGATGTTGAGAACTTTATGTATGCCTACTTGGTTGTGTCTACATTCAGTAAGCCTTGAGGCGTGTATTTACACATGAATGAGAAGAACTAGAAACTTGGTAACATTTCTCGGATAGAATTTGAGGACCCCGCAAGTACTTAACGTTAACCCATGTCTCATGGATCTTATCTTATCTTTACTTCCAGCCTGTTTTATTCCCAATGGTTCTTCGCAACATCACGTTTATTACTCACTGAGCGCGAACCATCTTTAATCCAGAGCGCGTAGAAGTAGCTTATAGCCGTACAGAATACCAGGATCCACTGCGCGAGCAGGTGCAAAAAGTCGACAACTCAAATTGAGCAGCAAGTCACCTAGATCAGAGCGGCGTTTTCTTATGGTAACGCAGGCATCAAGAGGTCAGGCTCTTGTCGAAAGTTGGCAGGCGTAGTGAACAAGCTGGCCACCAATCTGACCTCTCAGGTAGGTCACTCTTCTCATAAAACATCCTTTTAAGTTTTATGTCCTCGTCAAATTCGTCGTATTTGGCGACTTGTCGAGACAAATCAAGATCGACGCAAAGAGGGATTTTTTGACTTGAAGGCGCCACGGAGGCTTAAACACATTATGGACACGGAAATATTTTCCAGTGATAAATTTTCCTCGGACGACCTCAAAACAGGCAACAAAACGGCTTAAGTCTGGTCTAAAGACTTACGTCAATGGGAAAAGGGAAGTTAACTGGTTTATCCATTTTCCAAAAAAGACTTAGAGCTACAATTTCCGGTCCCGAGTCAATTGGCGTGACATATTAGCATATGGTAAAGCTAATAAAATATTTAAGATCGATGGCAGTGTTTGTCATCCTCTTCCTCCACTGTGGGCTAAACTGTAAAACAATCCCGCGAGGATGCCCCTTCGTATAGGCGGGAAAAAAATCCTAGCGGTTTATAGCAACCCGGCCACGAGTCGGCCGAGTGGTAGTATGACTGTTCTACTGTAACCTCAATTTCTTGTTACTCGAGATGGCGGGGACCCAGGACCACAATAACCTAAAACATATGCAATACTGGTCAGTAGGTCGGAAAGATCTCACAATGTCTCATCCAGTGTTTTTTCGTGCGTCCCTATCAAGTAGTTCCCTGGTCGGAAGTTCGTTGTTGCTAGGGATGCCGAGAATAAGAGGCCAGGAGTAAGTAGTTTTTTAACATCATCAGGTGGGGCTACGATTCGAGAAGATAAGTGAAGAGACGATGATCGTGGACTGGGGGGCCGGCTCGGGGGCAAACTTGCTTTTATCTGGATTGAGGATGCACCCAATTCGCCATTAACCATAAAAACCACTGGAGGTGGCGCAAGATTGCTAGTAGACCAGTTTGCTATGTACATATTCACGATCAGCACAATACACCGCAAACCATAGTACATAAAAGCTAGAAAGAGGTAAAATGAATCTATGGACTGAGAAATCTTCAGCTTTAGGGGTAACTGATAATTTGCTTACGACTGGCTGAAGATGCCCCCTTCCACGATACAACCAATAAATACGTACATACTGAAGGCAACGAGCATTGTCATGATACAATTGCCGCATTGATAGAGTCTCGCAAAACTTGTTATGGAGGTATCCTTATAAGCAAGCTAGGGTGTTGCTAAAAAGTACAAAGCAGATTAGTGCATGCCAAAGTTGGTAAAGTTGATTCTTAGAACAGTGCTAGAAAGAAATGACGTGATAATTTATGTATGCCTGTATGATTATGTCTATTCCGTATCTTCGATAGTCTCCAGCGTCTTGCTCCAATCCGCAACCTTGGGATGTGCATTCACCTGACAAAATTTACGTATAAATGAGCTCTAGAAAGGTGGTAGGTATAGCTAACCTTTCTCGGATCAAAGTTGAGCACTTGGAGTCCTGCAAGAGACGTCGCACGAGAAAGCGCGACATAGGCTTGGCCTAACGTATGTGACCTTGAGTATCATATATGAGAAAATGGAATGGTAGATACCTTTTTCAAACACCTTCCCTAAGTCAACTTTAACCCTGTCTAAGGTTTGGCCTTGGGACTTGTGTATACTCATGGCCCATGATAGGATCAGCGGAAGCTAGCGTGGCTGGGTAAGCTGATTAGAATGTATGGTAGCGCGCTATTTCGTACCTGTGTCCTTTGAACCTGCACCTCGCCATCTGGCAGTTCCACTTTCCACACTTCGGGCATGACCAGGAACAATCTGCTTGAGCTGTTGATAGTCATAAACTCTACCACTGGGTAAGCCTTGGCCATCCCTTGTGCAGGCCCTTTTTTGGCCGCGCTGCCAACTCCTGCTACGGTTGTACTGTTTCCAATGACGCCTTGTTCGCCTATTGCTGCGCCGTTAACGTCAAACTCCGTTCCATATATGGCAGGATCGACAAATCTCACGACACGGCCCATGCTACCGTTGACGAGCGTGTCGTCAACGTTCTTGATCAGCATAACTTGTGCGTCCACGCGTAGAACGAGATCACGCGGTGCCATGAAATTAGCTAGCATTTTTTGTTTCTGGTTTTCGTCTCTAAGCAGACCGCCGTCGACTGAGATATACCTATGTTCATCGGTCTGAAGACGTGATATACGAAAGGAATTCGAGCGGTCAACATCTTCACGGCGTGGAAAACTACATCGAGTCGTCAAATTTAGATCGGAAAAGCTGATGGTAAGAGGTTTACAGTTCTGTGGCGCCAAGTCCATCACTATACTCGATCTCTCTCGATAAACTCTTGAATTTCATAATCGATTTGATTGAGAGTTGGCCAAAGCGCATCTCATTTAGCATGTTAACAAATTCTACATGAGATTGATAAAAAATCTGAGCTCAGGCAGAGTTACAAAAACGAGCTCACCCTCGTCCCTTTGTCGGAAGACTTTGGTAAGGTTATATGTATGCTTGACGGTTTCCATCCAATGGCCAGCCTCGAAAGCGAATTTGACCACAGCACCATTCTTTGTGACAGGCGGTAGCTGAAAAAAGTCACCAGTGACAACGACCTATATGCTCTACTGAGCCTGGGTATAGACCACGGATAAAGTACCGGACGCGAACCTGAATACCGCCAAAGGGTTGGTTATTCTTCCTTATACGACTGGCTATTTGTGATAATTTATCAAACAAGTCTCCATCGACCATGGACACTATCAATTCGGCATTTAATGCGCATAGCTGAGGCAAAAGTCAAGGTATACCAAACCTTCATCGATGATTAACACTCTGGTCCTCAACCACCGCGCAGTGGACTTCTTATTTTTTCGGACCTTGGAATACAGGTCATCGACACTCTCAACGCCGATCCCGATTCCTGAGAATGAATGTATCGTCACGCCACCTATATTGCACGCAGCGATCCCAGTCGATGCTGTTATCGCCACGGCATCTGGCGTCTTGTGGTGTTTCTTGCGCAATGTCTTTATAATTTCTCGTAATAGCACAGACTTTCCAGTTCCTATCACCGGCCTCGCCAATGAATACGAAAAGTCCAAGTAAAATGTTGGCATATATGATACGCACCGGCACTACCAGTGTAAAACACACTGTTCCCATCTTTCACCAAGTTGAGAATTTGTGTTTGCTCTTTACTTAAGAAAACGGACGCGACTTTTTGCTGTGCTGTGGAAGTTGAACTTGAAGTCGTGATCTTGCTTGGTGGATTCGATGGTTTGGTAGCTGATTGCAGTGACCTTGTCGCTACAGTGGTAGTGTGAGATACCGAGGATACTGTTCTAGAGGTGAAGCTAGGCGCGGATAAATCATCATTTGTCCACGATGACGGGAGTCGTCTGGGCTGCCTCGCGACAGCGGCATCCTTGGAGGCAGACATGGTTGAGTTGTTAGCATGCTTTGGGTCAAGCAGCGCTTTCCCCTTTGTTGCCAATGCTGCATTTCCTTTAAGGGCCTCCTCTATCAATTTCAGACGTTTTTGAGCTCTAGTAAGTTCTGGAGCGGTGGGCACGACATTCGGAGGGGTAGGTAGCCATTCGATCTCGGATGACTGTGATGTCGAGTGCGCAGAAAAGTCGCGTTTTATGGTACGCAGACCGGATTGTGAAGACTTGGACATCGTGGGGTTTCCTCTAGAGCCCACTAGCACTCAAGAATAATAAAGTACTGGAGAACGTCTGATCACGTGAACGTGTCGCGTCGCGTAATATAGCGAGTGATATGCCTTCGTGATTGAACTCGAGGCTGGTTTCATACACCATCACTGATGCTGGTATAAGATGTTTGAAAGAGTGGTGATTGTTTAAGGAGTTATGCCTACTATGATGAGCCACATATTATGTATAGAGTAGGTATGTAGTAAAAAAAAGGAAATATATATTCCGATGTATGGGTTGTATTAAAGATATGCACGGGCGCTTCTCCTCGCCATCTAGAGAACATGAGTACATTGAGATAGTGACAAAACATTGAGAGCATACCTCAACAACCTTCCACCCGCCAGTAAGCTCGTTGGTCAACTCATCCTCTATGCGCGTGATTGCAGCAATATATGTGCACTGTTCAACTTTATCATCAGCACCAACTGTGATCTCTTTCGTTTTAGCGTTTCGAAACATTAAAATCTCTTGTGTCGAGAATTGGATAAGGAAAACGGGAACATCATTCTCCAATATTTTGGCATCCGATATCTGCACATTGGATAAAAATCCTATCCTGAAAGAATAACAAATATATTCAAGGCTTACATCAACTTGACGGATGTCAAGGACTTTGCTGTCGCTTATGAGACCTTGTTTTAAAAAGTGTTCCATGGTCGCCCATAGAACATTGTATGTCTGAGTAGTACTGGATAAGTATACGTTGATAATAGAGGGGAGGCAACCGCACCGCTTCACTACACCAAGACCGTAGAGCCTCCTGATCTGCTGATAGGTACGCATCGACTACTTCAGGTATTATATACTCCCTTAACTCGCGCTCAAATGTTTCACGATTGAACGAAGGATCGAAAGCCTTCATTGAACGCATCACCTGCGCCATTTCGTTCTCATCGAACAAAGAGCCAATTTTCTGCGTTACAGAGCGCACAGAGGATACAACCGGGTTTTCTGACTCGTCGTATGCCTGACGTAGCTCCACAAATGAGCGCAAGACAGGGTTGGTCTCTTTGAGTCGATTCCACTTTTCCTGGCGTGGCGAGTCCTTGTGCAATACCATGGCTTGCCCAGCTCTAAACCATATGTTGGTGATTATGCTAACCAAAATTTGCATACAGATAGGAACATACTCTGGATCAGCAACAACACGTTTGTCCGCTGGTCCTAGCCCGCTCCCTTTACCGGCCTTGGCCAGACGTTTCTGTCTCCGAAGGCGTCGCGCCTCCTTTTCCTCGAAACCCGCATGCTTAGCGCTACCGCTGTCGTCCAGCGCATCAATGAGAGTATCTGATAGTGCCTTGTAGGCGGCGGTCTTACGTATGGGTTCGGTAGATTTTTCAATGGTAGAGGACACTGCGGCGGAAGCTTTCGCAATCTATGGAGTGGGATTAGCGTGCTTTCAGTTTCCGATTTAAGATGATATGTTCACCGCACGCATCAAATCACTCTCTTCCATAGTTTTGAGAGCCTCGGAAACGGCGTCCCCAACCTTGACACCCGTCTTCTTTAACTCCTCCGCCGCCGCCCTCAACCGCGGATTTTCTTTGATACTCGATGTGAGCTGATTAAATTGATTAACACAATATGTTTACGACTATGTCGGTTGATCAGCTCACTCTGGCACGTTCGTACGCCGCCTTGGCTTTTTTCATGGCTTCCGAGTCCTGAAATTTATCCACGTCGCCCTGCAGCTGCTTGACATTGTCTTGCAGCTCTCTGTTCTTCCTAAGCTCATCCCGAAGCACCTCTACAAATGTTTGGAATGGTGATTTTGGAAGCTGATCCTGACGCCGGGTAGATGAATGGAAGCCTGCAGCATGAGCTATCCGGAACGGTGCGGGATAGAGAGCACGGCGTTGAGTGAGCAGAATTTGGTTGTGGCTGCGCCTTGCGCTTCGCATAGCTAGATTTTGCAGGTGGCGGGGAATCATACTGACGCAGCCGTGGAGGTGAGGACTCGACAGCACTGAACTTGTAAGTAATGCGTTCGAGTTTTTCTTTGCGGTTATCACGTGAGTGGCTGATCATGACAATAATATTTTTGCTGACACATCCACGGCTTGACTTGAACGCCTACTATTCAAGGTATATGGACCACCACGACTACTACCGCCATGGACACACGCACAGGTCATTGACACGGTCTGGTGCAGTTGGTTTCAACTCACACGCTCTAGTGCCTCACCTCAGGAGACTAAACCTAACTAGTCCAAAGCTTCATCAACGCCATGTTTCGTACTCACACCGATAACATGCCTCTTACTGGTAAAGAGATACGAAGGGTTACTCGTACGACTATAAACGTCTTGAAACACTTTGGTATCGAAGCATATCTTGTCGGTAGTGCAGCTTGTGCCATCTACGGCATGAAAAAGAGAGAACCCAACGTAGGTTTCTCGTTAGTTATTTTCGAGACCTCATACAATATGAGTGGTAGGATATCGATGTTGTTGTAATCACCAGTCACAACACTGAAACCATAAAGCGCCTCCTCGAAACATCCAGCAGTCACTTTTCCACCGTCCCATCTACCAACCCAAGTAACACTTACCGCGTGTTGTGGTATTCCACTGCAACATCGTCATCCACAAGCCGCCCTTTCAGGTGTAAGGTTGATATTCTCGCTCCAGGGGTCCTTGGGATCCCAGTTATACCCACCACCCGCATCGTAAATCTGAAACGATATCAAGACATCCCAGTCGGCCCCTTCCTGGAAGTCCTCTTGCTTAAACTCAAGGCGTGGTCAGACCATTCGGCAGACTTCAGGCGATATATGCGAGCAAAAATTACGGTTGATGTAGTTGACATCGACGAGCTTCTGAAGTTGGCAATTGGGGTGTATGGAACTCATCTTGAAAAGGAAACCTGGATGCCAGACTGGTTTATCGAAAATGCAAAAGCCCACGTCAAGCAGTATACTACTGCACACCCGCTCACGAAAGGCTATTGGAAGGCCCTAGGTTTTTGACTCGTAGCAGAGACATCTAGCCGTGTGCACACTTGTCCACAGTAAGTGGAATATGAGCCTGCAGTCAACACGAGGCTACTATCTGATTACCATTACATTTGAACGTTTCTTCCTCCTCAACTTTACCTGCGCACCAGGTACTTTGATTTCGTAATTGTGCAATTAAGAATCTGCAATTAGGTGCTGGATGAGCTGTTCATAACCTTGGGTGCTGAGAACTTGGGATTATAAGAGACCCGCGAGCTTGAAACGTGTGGATATTAATTATTAATAGAGTGGAGTATGTGTAAGATTTTTTAGATGCTCAGTCCCGCTGATTGACCTCTAGACTAGGGGGAGCATGTGTATGTTACTTTGGCTCTCTAAATGTATTGTCAGGCTTTGGAACCTGACGAAAGCTGGCCCACGCTTCCTCGGTGGCTACCGCAATACGCTCCTTGACACTGCCAATCCTATCTAGGGCTGGCCGTACGTCCAGGGAGAAAACGGGTGAGCCATCTGGCTCGGGAGGAGCAGAGTAGTAGTCGATGATGTAACGAACCTCCTCGCCCGTTTGGGGGCGTCTGACGATCCAATCGTGGCGGTCGAATGGAGGTTCTGAGCTGTGAAGGTTATCGTTTGTTAGCATGCTGGTTAGATGGTGGACGGGGAAAGGCATACTTGAAGCGGGAGGGGAGAAGCCATCCCGCAAGCATCCAAAACCGGGCTTTTGGCGACATCTCTCCAGGTTTACCTTTGAAACGTGCAAGCTGGATATCGCCCTGCCTAGGATGCGACATAAAATTAGGTGCTCGCTCGCTTGATACCGGGTGCTGTGAAGACTCACGTATACTGCCTTTCCTCCCATTTAAGAACCTCCATCCATGCTCGTTCATTCAAAAAGTTGTGGATTTCAACCATAGTCTCTACGTGCTCTTCAGGAGTTTCCCAACCCTTCCGCACCAGCGCGTTATAAAATTGTTGCGGGGAAGGATAGTTCCACCTCATCGAGCTGTCTCGTGGGATAGATGACTCCATTCTCTCAGTTGACAAACTTATTGTCTGTTGTGGTGCAGGCTCTTGGGTGAGGTGCGGCATCTGATTGAGGGGATTTAGAGCTTCGTGATCAATCGGACATTGAGCTGGCTTGTTGGAAGACGCTTCAGGCACAACTGGACTTGTCGCTGCTGGTGTTTCAGTCGCTGTATGCGAGATAGGACAACTCGGTGTTGCATCTGATGCCCTCGAGGGTGTCGTATTAGGAAGAGAAGATGTTTGTCCCATTAATGCTAGAACAAAAGTTTTGGACAGGAATTGTTTGGTTTTGTTTGCTCGAGGGGACTTATTACTCGTTATGGAGCACGTGCCAGTACATCTCAAGCTCCGTGTCAATATATTGGTCCAAGGTCTCGTACAATGCAGCGGCGAGCTTTTGCCTACTCTATGCATGGCCATTCGTGTGCATAGGTCATCTTTCCGTCATCTTTCCACGTTACACGACGGGTGTGGCGCCTCACCAAACCGGTCGACGTTCACCAGTCAAACGAGCGAATAAATACTGCATCCTCGCAGACGGGATTAGCGTTGTAATGTCCCTCTTGACGAAGTGAAACCCCAGAAAAGGATCAGCCACTGAATCTCTGTACATCTAGTAGGTTTATTCGATTTTTACTTCCCAGCCTTCGGCGAGCAGAACCCACCCACGCAGTCACATGAAATCAAGATAACCAGCTTCCCAGTAACTTTACTGGACCACAACCCCTGATTATGCTATAATACAAGGAAGTAGCAACTCTAAACGCTTGAGTAGCCAAGAACTGTCCGTCGACCCTACGTAGACCTACCAAGAGCGCCTGTCCTGACATTTATTCAAACTTGATGATCTGGACCTGAATGGTGTACGCAGGCCAAGCCATACGACGGCGCCATCCTCGACTCGGATCACACCTCCCTCGGTCTGGCTAATGTAGCCTGAGCTTCTCTTTCTCCCCTCGTCGCTTCTTCTGGTCATAATGTCTTTCTTGGCTTTTGAGACCCCGACAGCCACTGATCCGTTCGAAAAGTGGTAATCTCGTATAGGGCTTATGGTCCAGTGTGCATGTGCCGAGAAGATCTATCGTTCAATCGATTGTTAGCGGCTCATCGCTGACATGTTTGGCCTTGAAGCTGCCAGGGGGTCCTCACTCAAAAGATTTGGGGCTTCTATTTCCCCTTGTACGTTGTTCCCTGAGGTTCCTTCCACTGGTGGCTAAATTCTTCTTTTACAACATCCACCAACTAACATTAGTTTATGCTTCGCAGTGTGCACCTCCATTGCTTGTCCCAGCTCTATCAAAGCTTGAGGACTTTTCTTCCTATATACACGGAGCGCTTAATAAATCCTATGAGGAAGGTTTCTGATGGCGTCAATAAAAGGGCTTTAGAAGTAACATATACCCCTGACATATTGTAGGTCAGCAGACATTCGTTAGTGGAGTGTGAAAGGACATGAGAATGATCAAGCGCTCTTGACAACGGCATCCAAAGAGCTGTCGCCAGACTATGCTTCCGCACCATGACCGTGTGCGTACAATCAGACATTCTCAATGCATCAATCACAAATTACAGTCATTCTACCTCTAGCGAGAAGGAAGTTACCGCTGATGCCAACATTTGGTCAGCGATTTACATGGCGAAAACGCGATGGTTGTCCAAATAGCGAAACAGCTTGTTTTGTGGTGTGTATCTGTATATGTGTAGATTCATCTCCTCATCGCCCTGAATGCTCACATGGAACGCAAAAAGTCATGTGGCACATTCCCCTTGGTTGTACATTGACTCCCATCCTATTTCTTGGCCTTTCAAGAGTCGGAAGGCGTTACTTATCACCATTTCGCTGAGTCAAAAGAAGAAAATAAAATCAACTGATGAAGATTTTGCCAAGTCCATTGTTCGTACAGGGGGTACTACCTTATGCAGGTCAGCCGACGGGCCTAACATCTCTTGGACGCTTGTTCTGGCTCTGGGTATCATCTAGATGTGAAATCAAGTTCCTTTTGTGTTGCAATTTGTACCATACACCAATACCCTATTAGAGTTAACCAGAGCTTGAGCCAACAATCCTTTCGGGATTCGGGCTCGGCAAGGTATTGATATAAATCCATTATTAGATCCGATCACCGATTTAGTGGAACCCTTCACGCTTCTCCACATGGCTTCTGTGACCTTCCTCTGTTGGACTATAAAATGCGCTCTACAGCCTTGGCTTGCGACCGACAGCCTCGTACTTCCAGTTTCCCCCAAAGTACTCCATTCCTGTCACAAAAATGCCCGGAGGCGCTGTTGCAGCTGGCGAAGGCCTTGGTCCCAACACACCAAAGGTGTTATTCATTGCATGTTGACTGCGAGCACTTTATTAATTATTATTGTTCGTCGTGTTACAGAATAAATTTGCAGGAATTGCCATGACAGGTGAGCGCTGAGCAGTCTACTTTACTTTCCTTGTTTGTGAACCATCTACGTAGCCTTCAGCGCGTTCGGTGGAATCCTCTTTGGTTATGACACTGGTGTAATCAGCGGCGTTAAAGAGATGAAGGACTGGCTCAGAACCTTTGGTCGCGTCGATTCCACAAAGGAAATAGGCTACAGCATCTCCTCTTCAAACGAATCTTTGGTTGTTTCCATTCTTTCTGCTGGTACTTTCTTTGGCGCACTCCTTGCTGCTCCTACTGCGGGTACGAGCCTTGCTAATAATACCGTTCTATTACATTGACACAACCCCCTGCAGATTACATGGGCAGGAAATGGGGCATTGTCTTTGCTTGCCTCGTCTTCTCTGCTGGTGTAGCTATGCAAACTGCCTCTACAGAAATTCCGCTATTCGTATGTGTTTAGCAACTTCTCACCTATGACAGATGCTCACACCACTCTAGGTTGTTGGACGTGTGTTTGCTGGTCTTGGTGTTGGTCTTGTCTCTTGCTTGATTCCGATGTACCAATCCGAGTGGTATGTTTGTGATATATACCTATCCAATTTATCTCATCGCTCCTCAGTTCACCCAAGTGGATCCGTGGTGCTGTTGTCTCGACATACCAATGGGCCATTACAATCGGTCTCCTCATCGCCTCTGTCGTCAACAACGCTACTCAATTCCGTGATGATCACACATCTTATCGTATTCCTATTGCCATCCAATTCGTATGGGCAGCTATTCTTGCCGTGGGAATGTCGTTCCTTCCGGAGGTATGCAATGTCATCTAAATGTCCCAAGTATACAGCAAACTCAAGTTTCAAACGTGCTAGTCCCCCCGTTGGCTTATAAAGCGTGGGCGTGACGAGGATGCCGCTACTTCTCTCAGTCGGCTGACCGGCTACGCTCCTCATGACGTCGAAGTCGAATCTGAACTTGACGAGATCCGTGCCAACCTCGAGGCTGAATTGGCCCTTGGCGAAAGTTCCTACCTCGATTGCTTCAAGTTCACACAAAACAAGATTGCTCTGCGCACTCTCACTGGCATCTTCATCCAGGCGTGGCAGCAAGTATGTGTTTTCTCTATCTCTTTCTTAAGCCCTATTAAGCTGCCTCTGAACCACCTTTAATAGCTTACTGGGAGTAAGTCCAATAAGCAGGACCAACAGAATCAAATCTAACTAAAATTGCTTGCCAGTTAACTTCATCTTCTACTACGGCACAACCTTCTTCAAGAACTCTGGAATTCGCGATGCGTTCCTTATCTCTATCGCTACTAACGTCGTCAATGTGGTCATGACACTACCCGGAATGTGGGGTGTTGAACGCTTTGGCCGTCGTCGACTCCTTCTCATCGGAGCTGCTGGCATGTGTATCTGCGAATTTATTGTTGCCATCGTTGGCGTCACAATCTCCGTCCAGAATCTTGCTGGGCAGAGGGTCCTGATTGCCTTCGTCTGCATCTACATTGTACGTATTGACCTCCGCTTTCTCAATAAACGCGTTTACCCATCGTAAGTACAGGCCTTCTTCGCTTCAACCTGGGGACCTATTGCTTGGGTTATCACTGGCGAAATCTTTCCCCTTCAAGTTCGCGCCAAGGCCATGTCGCTTTCCGTTGCCAGCAACTGGTGAAGTATTCTTTGTTCGAATCCATCAATATACATTCATCATTTATACAGGCTATGGAACTTTGGAATCGGTTATGCCAGTAAGTCGATGTTCTTCTTTGTTCTGTATCCCCCGTTGACATATCCCTCCAGCCCCTTTCCTTGTCAACAAACAAGCTGGATCTGCCGGTCTAGAAGCCAAGGTATTCTTCATCTGGGGTTCCACATGCTTCTGCTGCATCATCTTCACCTACTTCTGCGTTCCTGAGGTGCGTCCACACGTTTCACTTCCACTCCTATCCTGATGTTTCCATCCCAACAGACAAAGGGATTGTCCCTCGAACAGATCGATCTCATGTACCAACACACCAGCCCCATGAAATCTCTCGCATACCGCCGACGCCTTATAGCCGAGGGCAGCACACTGAGCCCAGAAAAGGCCCAGGTTCAGGATAACCAGTCAGACGAGAAGGTCTAAGTTTCTTTCTCTGTTACCTTCGTCGTTTTCTCTGGGCTTTCATCGTGGCTAGGTTTTGTATTTATTATCGCGCAACACGCAGTCATGACTCATAACGGACTCTCATACCCATGTCGGCCATCCACATAGTACATATTGGTGCCCACATTGAGGCCAACGAATCGTGATGTATACTGCTGTTCTTAATGAAGATTTTCTATGGAGTACCTCAAAATTGTCGTGGTTAAGGTTCCATCTCGACTTTCAAACTTTCATGTTTATCTATCTCAATAGACGTGGAGTCACTCTCACGCGTGAATGGGTGCCACGGTGCAACTGACAGCCTTCCAAGCCCCTTGATGTCTAAGTATCTGGAGCGAGTCGTGATCTCGCTCCGGTCCTCCGAAGAGCTGCTGGCACATCTCATAAGCTATATCTTCATCATGTGCATGGCAGATGCCTTGGCTACCCCAATGTCAGAATCATGTGGTGTAGATCTAGCCTATACTGTGCGGCTATGTTGCACAAAAACCGGCAGGAGAAGAACCACAGACCAGACGACTCGGGGGTAACGAGAATATGACTAGATCCACATACATAGTAGTTTGCATATGTGATACTGGAGCTAAAGTTGATCCCTTCTTTGTATGCCTCTTGCTGATATCCAAAGGAACAGGAACGTAGATTCCATGGAGAAGGCGTCAATCACGGTTAATTGATGACTCACCAGTGGTATAGTACTGTACATAGTCGATATATCGAGTACGTGCCGAACGAAACGGAAACTTCCACATTGATATATCGTGCGGTCTGCTAGAATGGTCGGAAATCAGATCGGCCATGTCTGGCGTTACTGTGAAATGGTATGAAACATATATTTAGTCATATCACGAGGGGAAGCAGCATTGCTGGTCTCTTCGCTCTTCTCTTGTGACGATACACATGTCAAGAGTTCTGCTAATCCTGTGGCAATAGGTCCATCTTATACATATTGGGAGAAGCTCCCATGTTATAGTTACAACGAGTCCCTGGTGGTTTACTTACATAGTTTTACGCTATCAAATTTCTCCAACCTTGGGTTTGCAATTAAGCTTCCAAGGCCTCCAAAATGGATTTCACGCCCCAAGCGCCGGGGTCTGCGATTTTCTCTTGCCTCAGACGATCTCCTTCCACATAGGCGCTGCGCCCAGCCTTTGCTTCTATATCCTTAGTCTTCTCGGTGGCGGCCGCAGCGGCTTTGACAGCAGCTGAGAAGCCCATTGTAGTAGTATTCGTGGAAAACGTTTCGATGAATGCTGCCAAAGGATCAACGAGGGTACGGGACGGTGGACGAGCTCGTGTATAGGAGTAAAGTTTGGTCAATGCATGCCCTAGTGCTTCGCCCCAGTGCTGTGCTGTAACTTTTGAGTTGGAGTTGCCGTCTTGTTGAGACTGAAGGCCTTGTGCAAGTCCAGAAAAGAAGATTCTAACAACGAAACCGCGAGCGGAGCAGCGTCAACCTAATGCTAGGGTTTGACAGATAGGACGTACGAGTAGAGTGCACCGCTTGTGCCTCCCATTGTTTGCTCTGCTACCTGAGCAATAGTTATGACGGAGCCTACAAGGTCGTTGGCATCAAGGTTCCCATCCGAAAGCTTCTTCAGGATGGCTAGGGAGCTGTGTTATGTTTATATCTACGGCTAGGACGATAAATGTACTACCTTCAGCGCCCGCCTACGAGAGATGTCAGGCCTTGACTGAGCGATGGTCGAGTTACTTACCTTCAGCGTAAGCCCACAATCTCCGTCCCCCGCGATAGTGTCCATCCGCGTGATCTCTGGCTCGGCAGCAATAACAGCCTTGCATGCACGCTCAACATTTGATTTGAATGAGTCGGGTCCGATCACTTTAGGAACTCCCGTTCTAGGTCCAGATTCTGTCTTCGGTATATTTGAGGCAGTATGGGCGGATTGAGGTTGGGCTGGTGGGGCCGTGCGCGAGGACCACTTCCATCCCGGAGTATCGGCTGGCTCATCAAGAAGTGAAAGAAGAAGGGCCTGATCAGGAGCTTGCTTGCTCTGTTGCTCTGGAAGAAGGAGGAGGGTTATCGAGAACCCTGGCATATTTAAACTCGTCTGTGGATTGATCAACATGGTCGATATGTGAAATGGGATACATCAAGTTACCATAAAGCTGCCAAATAACACGCGATGAACTATGACACCTCGGGCGTGGAGAGCATTACGGGCCTCTCCTACGATGGCACCAAGTTCCAACTCGCTTATGCCGCCCAAATTATTGATCAGGAGAACAACCTCATCCTTTCCTGATTGGCCTTTGAAAGGCAGAAAAGACCGTTCTGTATCAGAGGTCGAAGTCAGTAGATTCAGAAGTTGAGATATGAGTTCATTCAGAGGTGGGGCAGGCGAAACACGGCGGTTCCCACTCTCGTTGTGTATACCCATTCCAATCTCAATTTCTGTGTCTTCGAGATGAGACGTCATTGGCGCAGTTCCTGGGACCTGTAAGGTGGCGCATTCAAGTTCAGGCTCATCATAGAGAAATGTATGTGTACATGGCAATGTTCCAGCCCGACGCCAATCGTTGCCACATTTGAGGCAACCCACTGAGCAATGTCATAAACATCAGTGAGGTTTCCACCCCGACGAGCAAGGGCACCCGCGATCTTATACACGAGTACGGTTCCTGCTAGCCCTCTGATAGAGATGCATCAAAGGACGGTTTGGATCAGCAAAGGCACGCGTACCTTCTGCCAACAATGCTTCCTTGGGTTTTGCCAACGGCAACATCGTCGCCCACAATGACAAATTTAACCTTTTCAGCTTTCTCTGGATGAAGTGCGGCATATTGCTCTTTAGCCAAGCCAAAGTTAAGGATGTCACCAGTGTAGTTCCTAAGAGAGTGTCATCGTCACGAGCACAGTTATATAATTGAATAAGATTTACTTGACAATGATGACAGTTCTACCAATTGCGCGTCAGTCAGGAATTGTCAATTGACGAAGAAGAGTAGAGTAACCCCTTCTCATTGTCCACGAGTTCTATCCCACGATGAACTTGACTCGCGTTTGGAGAAGCGAAGACGTTTCCACAGACAGCACCTTGTTGAATAAGTACGTCATGTCTTTGGTCAGATGAGCTGATTGACCTGTAAGAATTCCTTGGCCTGATGGTTTGGAGGAGAGAATGGGTGATATGCACAGCTGAGGAGACACTTGCTTACCAACGTAGCCTGCATGAGCAGGTTCGTGTCCAGATCCACCTCCGCAGAGGAGTGCGACCTTTGAGCGATCATGGGAGCCAAGGTAGACAGCTTACGCATTGTCATGCACCGTTAGTAGGATACAGAGTTAAAAGTATGCCCACTTTTGTTTTCCTCATCGAGGACGAGCTGCGGGTTGACTGCACACAACCCTTTGAGGGAATCTAGGACAAGTGATGCTGGCGTATTGATAAAATGCTTGTCTATTGCATAAAGTAGCTCTTAGTTCAAAATGTTTTTTGTGATAAAGGTAGGAACTATGTCACTTTGAGCAGACATGGTGGTCGCTAGTGAAGAAGGTACACTGCTAGTAATTGTGAGCACATGAGTGGATGAATGGGATCGACTTGTCTAGCACCGCCACAAACTAATAAGTCCACAATACTTACTACTTGGACTGTTTGCCATAATTTTACAGACACCAAGCGATGGGTTGTATATCTGTACATGTATCTGATCTTGTCAAACTGTGGCCCAGCTAAATCAACGTTCCATGTTCAACATAAGTATGTAGCAAGGATACTTAGATCTGAATGACTAATTTTAAGATCCACGTGATCAATGGCCCTTTGTGAAAGACCACTCAAGCACTCATCATTTCTTGTCTTCCCCGTCATTCATTTTTTTTTCTTAGTTTTTCTAGCTCAGGTGGCTCACTGATTTCACTTTAATTTTCTTATATACAACCAACTTTACGACGAAATGTCTCAACAACCTTCTCCAGTGAGCTCACCATCTCCCGACGAAGCCACTCAGCCCAGTCGGAAGCGCCAACGAAGTCAGTCCATGCAGTCTGATGCCTCATCTTCCTCCCTCAAGCGCACAGTCGTGAACACTAATCTCCGCGATGGGACAGTGCGCAGTCCTAAGACTGATCAGATGTCCACCTTAACCATCACCGATTCCAATCAAGCGATTGATTCATACATGGCGGAACAAGCAGAAGACGTTACGTTGACGCTCACCAACTCACGTTCACTTGAGTGGCAGGGGATGGCTCCTGAAATCTCAAAAACCGCTTCGTCGGAGGAAAAACTAGCCTTCGTGGAAAAGAGTAAATCGCGGTCGATGGAGGTTGGAGAGTTATGGTATTTGATAGCAAGGGACTGGTGGAAACGGTGGAGAAAAGCTATGACGGGCGAGGTGGACAAGGAAGGTTCAATCAGCGAACACAATCTTGGCCCCGTCGATAACACGCGCCTACTTGATTCCTACGGGAACTTACATTTGTCCATCGTTGAGGGAGTCGATATGGAGTTCGTGCCTGATGAAGTTTGGCGGTGCTTCGTTCATTGGTATGCAATATTTGATGTTTATTATCACGCCATTTATCTTGATGGTAGGTACGGTGAAGCCATCCATCCTCTTCCACGGCGAATCATCCAGAGAGGAACATCGAAGATGGCATCTTTAGAGCTTCGTCCACCAACTCTGAAGGTCTTTCGGCTCGCTACCACCAAGTCCACAAGTTCATATCAAACCTTGGCTATTTCTGCTGGTGAAACTATCAGGGTTCTCAACAACCAGCTCGCAGCTTCTTTAAAACCGGACTCCTATCAAACAACGTCTTTCCGCGTGTGGAAAATTGAACCCTTAGATGAAACTTGGACTTCGCTTGACTTCCCTTACACAGCGCTCGCAACTTTCGAGGGGAAATTTTTGAAAGACACCGATAACACTTTGGAGGAAGAAGGTGTTCAATCGGATGATTGTTTTGTCGTCGAGTTTAAAGAACCCCTAGGATGGATTGTAGAGTCATCAAAACCCATACAACCGCCGCCTCCCACAAGCTCTGGACGCCCTACACCCCTGTTCAACTCTAACGACGGCTTTTTCAACCGGATGTCAAAGTCCACGACAGCTTCTGCATCTACGTCTGTTACCAAAGTCGACAGCTTTCACGATTCATTATCTTGGAAAACTACGGGACAAAATAACAAAGCACTAGAACCCGGAACTTTAGGCCTTGGTAACATGTCTGTAACATCGATCACTCCGACAGCTGGTACTAACCTTGTAGCTTTAGGGGAAACACTTGCTTTATGAACTCTGCACTCCAGTGCCTAGCGCATAACAAGGAACTCACGGAGTACTTCTTGAGTATGTCTCCAAATTCTTCATGACTTGTAGGCCGTACCTACAACTACTCTCTCACAGCTGGTCTCTTCCAAGAGGAATTGAATCCAGATAACCCTTTGGGCATGCATGGAGCTATTGCGGAAGCTTTTGGTGCGCTCCTCCAGCGTATATGGGCAAAAACAGGAACCTCTACGTCATATTCACCACGCGATTTCAAATTGCAGCTCCAACGCTTTGCCCCTCAATTCAGCGGCTATCAACAGCACGACTCGCAAGAATTAGTAGCATTCTTACTTGACGGTCTCCATGAAGACCTTAATCGTGTTTTGAAAAAACCCTACGTTGAAAAGCCCGATTGGGAAGGTGGAGGTGACCTGGAACTCGTTAAGCTTGCTAATGATTCCTGGGATGGGTACATGAGACGAAACGACAGTGTCATTGTCGATTTGTTTCAAGGCCAGTATCAAAGCACGCTAATCTGCCCACAGTGTGAAAAGGTAGGCGTGATGCTTCTCCGTTCTATTACCAGAACCAACAACCCTCCAGGTCTCGATCACATTTGACCCGTTCATGTACTTGACATTACCTCTACCCATCCACAAGAAGTGGAAACACGATATCTATTATGTTCCCTGGGATTTGCAGCAACCCCATGTAAAGGCATGTTCCATTTTTCGGCTTCGCAGCTTCAGCAGATCGTGACGCTGGGTTGTCTAGATTCCCGTAGAAATAAATAGAGATGCCTCATTCAAAGACTTGCGCGCTCTCCTTGGACGATGGATGAACGCCCACCCAGACAACGTAAGCTGCCGTATCAACCTCTCTTCCTTAATTATTAACAATCTTGTCCAGCTTCTTACCCTAGAGATATTCAGCAATAGATTTTATAAAAACTTGGACGACAACCTTTCATGTGGTGATATGACTGATAGTGACATCATCGTCTGTTTTGAGCTACCTTGCCACGCTCAACAGAGCAGAACATACAAAAAACAACCTGATGACCCATTCATCATCCCAGTATACCTCTGCGACCTCAACCCGCCTGCTCGATCATCTTATATGGCAAACAAAGGGAATTCTCTCTTCGGCCACCCTAGTATCATTGTCATCACTCAAGAACAAGCGACCGATATCGATTCAATATACGATGTGGTGTTGACACAGTTACAGCGTTGGACCACCAATGCGAGAGATTTGTTCCGATGGGAGGTTTCAACCGGCCCCGAGATGGGAGAGGTCCCAATCTCGCTCACGGAGATAAAAGAGAACGGCGAAGTCGTTACAATGCAGGATGTGGCACCACCAGAAGGCGACATTGTGGATGAGAGGGGGTTCACTCTTTCAGAGGAAATTGGCATGGGCACTCCGACGACGCATAGCGTTCTCAATCGGGTCGGAACGAAAAAGGACATTTTCAACCTGCGCTTGCAGGTTAATCATAAGGAGTATGGGACACAATACAATCATTATGGTAACAGCCGCCTGGAATCTTTGGATCGTCGCACTGAAGAAGCTGATGCGCAATCGCTTCTTTTGCGTGAAGATGACGCTTTTTACTGTGAATTTGACGAGAATATGAAGGCGTATTACTTTGGCGACGACAACTCGCGATGGGAACATGCCCTTTGGGACAAATGGCCAGAGTTTCATCATCCGGAGTATCTTGAGTCGAAGAAGGCCGCCTCAGAGAAAAAGAATAGAGGTGTTTCACTACAGGATTGTTTGGACGAGTTCACTAAAGAGGAAAGGCTCGGTGAAGACGATCTATGGTATTGTCCTCGATGCAAAGAACATCAACAAGCGACCAAGAAATTTGATATTTGGAAGGTGCCAGACATCCTCGTCGTCCACCTGAAGCGTTTCAGCAACAATCGCACATTGAGAGACAAGATCGATACATTCATTGACTTCCCCGTGGAGGGACTGGACCTTAGTGGCATGGTTGGGCAACGGGCCGTCGCAAAGAGACTAGTGGAACAAGGGGTTGACCTTGCCGAATATCATATAAGTGATCTTGAGGAGCCCCTTGTCTATGACCTCTTCGGAGTGGACGAGCATATGGGTGGACTTGGCGGCGGTCACTATCGCGCATACGCCTTGAATCACCTCAATGATAAATGGTACCATTTCGATGACTCATACGTGACTCCTGCGCGTGCTTCAGACGCTGTTGTACGTCTTGACTCCCCTCCCTGGGTGTTTTTCTCACCTTGATCTAGAACGCAAATGCCTATCTCCTGTTTTATCGCCGGCGATCAGCTAGCCCCTTAGGAGGAAAAACGCATCAAAAGGTCGAAGAAGCCCGGCTTAAACCTAATACTAGTCTGGATGATAATATTACAATCGATGCCCAACTTCCCACACCCCCCAGTGAGGATATTGGATACGTGAACGGGCTGCCCCTGACGGCTCCGAAGCCTCTTCCTGGCCACCCATGGTCCATGCGTCCGCATGGCTCTAACGCTGGCTCTTCCGCCACCTCACCATCACCAGACGCTTTACCGAGTTTTGAGGAATCTCAGGCCGATGGACACCACAACGGCACGCTTGACCCTCTTATCATATCATCGCAACATTTCGACTTCCCTGACCCTTCTGGGAGAGAATCACCAACATCATCAAACGAAGCCGTGGTGAACACTGATACTGATGACCTAGAGTGGGAGGGCACTTCAACGATTCATGTGGGTGTTAATGAGGCAGTGTCTAGCAGCTCACCAGATGGGGAACAGGCTGGAATCGGCTCCCCTGCGTCAGCGTCAAGTGCCTCAGACATCGATCCATTCGACAAGGGCGATGTACAAGACTTTGATGATGTGAAGCCTTCGTGATCCTTTGGCTTACTTCTCATCACATTGTGTCACATTTCTGCAAGCAAGATAACTTACCATTACCTCCTGCATAACAGGGCTCCTTACACGTGAATCCACGTTGTATATGAGACGAGTTGACATACTTAATGGACAACGTTTATAAAGTTAGCGCGAGTTGTATAGTGGTACATATCCTTGCTTGACTCCTCTGCGTTCTACGTAGAACCTGGTGGCCCACCATGGTCATGAAATGAATGTAGAGTAGTTGTATTGTCAGGTATCAAAAGGAGTCTGGTCACTGAGTCTGACCCTTATAGGAGAGGCCTTGGGGAGAGATCCAAGCACATCGCCCACGTAATTAACTGGTGGTACGCCTTGCTCGAATGTTTCTTGCCATCCATCAATAATGCCTTGCACGACCTTTACGCCCACAAGATGTAGATTTCTCAAAGACGGCGCATATCCGGGTCCAGCGGAAAACAGGTTCTCTACGGCACTTTGCCCCTTGAATGGGCGATCGAAGTCAGATGCTGCGCGCATAACGATGATGCGGGAAAAGTCCACAGCCTTCCAGAGAGAACCACGCGATAGAGCACCTAGTACAGCATTGTCCTCTTGTTGGGTGGTGCAATAGACCGCAGAGCCGTTTGTGAATATGGCTGTGGTATTCTCAAATGCTTCCCCTAGAAGAGCACCGCTCCAGAACGCATCTGAAGTTGCCGTATCACACTCTACAATGGATGGTGGAGATGCACCAGCAGCGTAGACAGTCGACGTTTCATAGTGCTTGCGATAGGCTTGCGCAGCTTCAGTGTCGAATAGAGTTGCTGTGGAGGCAAATTGGACGGCCAGTTTGCGGAGCGCGTCGTTCACTTCGTACACCTCTGTACCATAGAACATCCCTGGATAATGCCCCGGTCCACGAGATCCCTGAGGGAAATAGCCGGTCGGGAACTCCGAGGGTATTTCGCGTGCATCAATTTCGTACTGCAGAGCAACTTGTACGGCAAAACGGGCGAAGGTAACAGATGCAATTGTAGCGTGTTTGGGGTTCACACCACCGACACCAGCAATCATGAAATACGTAGAAGTGAGGTCGAAGAAAGGAGCGTGAAGGAGCGTGGTGATGCTTATTGCTGCGTTGACCTCACCTTGGCCAGTGGTAAGCTGGCAGATTGAGGCATCTGCAGTACAATGGGCGTCAGGAAATTGTGGAAATAATCCTGGTATAGTGATGTTGTGTGCAAGAATATCAAATTGTGGTATGTTATACCAAGTCTCTCCTTCGGAGCTATACTACATATGCAAAGCAGGTGAATGGAAAGCCGATTGATAGTCAACCTACATACTAACCAACGAGATAATAAAGACCTTAGGCTTTATCTTGTCTGTAGCGACACTACGAAATCTGGGCAAAGTCCTATCGGTTGAGTCCGGAATTGGCAAGTGAGCAGGAACGAGCGAGAAGAATGCAGCGAAGACATTTAATTGCAGGCCCCAAAGCATTCTTCTACCCAGCTGGTGTCAGCAGCAAACAGAACGGAAGATGGTCCCATTTCTACTGGCGTCCAAGTCAGGTCCCACGTCAACGTGCACTTACGTGAATATGCCTTTACGTATCAGAATATAAAAGAGTCAGGCCTCAGGCCTCAGAGCCACAGCGACGAGCCGTGCACGAGCAAGCTGGTGTAAACATGTGACCTTCTATTGTCACCTTTTCTTGATTAAATGAGCAGGATACCGCCCAACCTTCTCTACCTTACTATCTACAATTCTACCCTACAGCCCATCGGGACAACTTCAGAAGATGAGGAAGACGCAGAAGAACAGGCTCATATACTTTTTTACACCTCCAAGGAACGTGCCGTATCTCGAGACCGAATGTTAAGACAAGTCGGACTAGCGAAAGCCTTGGTCAACTTCTCTGAGCGAGTAGCAGGCATAATCACTCACACATACGCCCTTTTGACATGTCCTCTCTAGCATGTTCACTAGTACAACGGACATGTGCAATAACGTCCACTCGCAATCGAAGCGTTTGATCATGGTTTCCCCAGAGCCCGATTACTGGATCCATGCAGTAAGTACGTTGGATGCTTTCAGAAACCAACATGGGTTTTAAGTATCAGGTACTTTAGGGAATAGAGGTCGCTAAAGTGCCCAGGGTACCTCCCGAAAAGGGCAAGGGGAAAGGCCATGACAGACAGAGACACACTGAAAAGGGCAAGGAGAAAGAGAAAGGCTCAGATTCAACACCGCTATTTGATTATCAAGAGGGATCCGTTCATGATCTAGCCCTACGCTCAGACATACTTCGAGGCTATGAGCGATTCAAGGTTCAAATCTGACAACCACCAGTGATACTCTACTAACGTCATTTATAGCTGACACACGGATCGTTTACATCTATCCTAACAAACATCGGTCGGGAAGCTTTAGAACTACAACTTGAAAGATTTTTCACAGTGTGGGCATGGTCATGGAATCTGGAAGACGGCTCGGAGTTCACAGATCATCTTGGTAGGCTTTGCCACCTGATCTAGTATTCTTATTTGCTCACAAAGCTTGTAGGTACACCTTTGCACCCCTTGTTTCGTACTTTGAATCCTATCTTGGATGGACTTTCGGATCAATTTCCAAGGCCTGTAGCATCGCTCTTCATTCAACCGCCATACATCGTCCCGTCGTCTAAATACTCTACATCCTTATATCCCACATCCATACCGCACCACCTTCTTTCATTGATGCCTCCCATTCCTTTTGATAATTACTCGTCCGACAGCCCAGTAAACGGTCGGCGGCCCAGCAATGATACGCCAACAAGTACAGACACGCCGAAGGACACGCCAGAAATATCCGCTAGTACTTTCTTCGGTATTCCGACAGCGAACATCAATGTCAACATGGACGTGAAGAAGTGGAACTGGCCTGGGTATCTGACATTTAGCAAAGGCCCAGCTAAACGATCTGGCCTTGAAGAAGTCAAGATGCCAGTTGCTGCACAAGACGTGTCAGATACGTCCACATCGTTTACTAAAGTTGTTAGTTTAGACAAGAGCGCTTTAGAGGATGCATTTTCAGACAACCTACCCGCAGTTGTAATCACCGACGATCCTAAGGACGCAGAGCTGCCACCATCAAACGACGAGAGCAACGTAGAAGTTCCGACTGCCTCTATGAATGTATCTCATGTATCCCATATCCGCAACCCTGCGAACATTGAGATCGTCTCGTCGGGACCCTTGACACCACCAACTCCCATTACCGAATCGCCGCCACCGCCCGCCGAGAAGCCCTTACTACAGCTATCTTCTGCCAGCGTCTATCTTGCTGACCCGGCTAACCCCCTTCTTACCAGGCGCCAGAAAATCTACTACATTTCGGTAAGTCACCCAAATAAAAACATCTGATCGAACGTTTCTCAACCAGCTGATAACAGCATGATCAAAAAATGCTAGCATTAGTTGGCCTTGAACAAGATCCGCTGACATCGGTACCCCATATCGTGCATCTCATGTCAACAATTCTTGAAGATATTGATGTCATCCTCTTGGAGGAGCTTTCAAAAACGTGTGTCTACATATTCGAGTTATGAATTTATGCTCACATTATTATACCAGGATCACTCTTGAGCATCTCCCCAGTGCTCAGAAGATCCTCCAACCAACAGACACACATATCATATCTTCTGGGTTGTTGACCATTTCAAGTCCCAACTTCTCTTCCAAGTCTGGCTACCTTTACAATGTACAAGAACTACAGACCATGTACGTACGGGACATATGTGCCGGGGCCGGCTTTGGCTAACCGTATACAAAAATCAGGGATCCGGAGATTTCGGAGGTATTCTCTCGTGGTTTGAATCCGCAGCATTGGCATATTGCACGGAAGGGCGTTGATACGGATATCTTCAATCAAGGATTGATCGATAAAGAGGAGGTATACATGCAAATATTCAGGAAAGAAGCGAGTCTATCGGATGTGGACAATGTACTAACGGGCGTCACAAGGCGGAATGGGTTTGTAGATGGCCCTACATAAGAGCAGATTATACAAATGGCACTATCATAACGGCTGTGGGCGCATATCATTTGCCTGCGGTCGGATAAAGTCACGCTTGAACCTTTTCAAGATCATTGACATCCAACAAAGGCATGCGAGGTCCGCCACAGACAACAGTGTAATCACCAATTGCAGGTGTACGCCGAGTGCGGTGTTAGAGGTAGGGTTGTTCCAGACAGAGCATATCAGGGCTATTATGAGCGCCATTCCTCCCCTATTTGATGTTATTCAAAATGGAAGCAAGGGAAAATATTTGGCACACCAACAGAGCGCCACGGCGGGCAATGCAAGGACCACCCACGGGATACAAATGACAAAACCTTTGCTTCCATTCGCGCACTGGCAAATTTGAGACATTGAGTGGTAAACCCAAGAGAAATGGGTGTAGAAATATACTTGTACCCAAGCTTTTGCAAAATGTCGTGTCCGAGTTTGAGGCTCATGAAAGTACGCAAGGAGCGCCACAGCGTATGCAATTGCTGAAACTGCACGAAATATTGCGAGGAACACAAAAAAGCGGGTTAGAGGATCATAGGACACTTGCAGTGCGGCAGGGGATGCCCTAGATAGATAAGTAAAATGATGTCGTGAGTTCATTAACGTTGCTAGTGGACACTGATCGCCTGACATAAGAAATGCAGATGCCACGCTGGATATAACAATCCATTCTTTTCGGCATCGGCTAATAAATTCCTTCCACGCCACGTCTAGGTCCTTTGATATGTTGTTGAAAAGCCTTGCTTGCACCGTAGTATATGGTAACATCGAAGAATGGCGAACACTTGAGTCCAAGTGGGCCTGTGGTGGATTTGTGAGCATTCCACCGACTTTGTTGCTATGAAGGGCTGTGTTGATCCCTACATGTTCCTTGGCCCGTCTAGCGAGTATAGTCACAGACACCGCCTGCGACGCATAGTAGCGGGGCAAGTAGAGAAGCAAGGCGAGAATGACGTCGTTAAGTGCAGCGACGAATAACTTCATGATAGAAGCGAGGATATGTTGGATAAGGTCTAGCAGGTAAGCTTGAGTGTGCTTATGCTTCTGGATGGACAATGATCAAAATTGGGCACGCTTTAAAGCTGCAGTGCCCGTCCTTTTTTTGGGCAGAACTTACCAATCATCAGGCGATAGTTTCTGGGATCGGGATCAAAAAAAGTTGTCCTTAGGAGCAAGGCACACAGAGCGGTGTCAACTTTTATCGGACGGTGACGACTTGTTTGCAAATCTTACAAGAAAAATAGATCGGGATCAAAATGCACAAAGAAACGTGGTTTTCTGCAATAAAAAGGGTCGCATTAAAAAGAAAATCAACAGAACGTTTGGATATAATGAGTAGCATTATGCCCATGAACTCGGAGATGAATTCGTTTAAATATGAGCTTATCCTTAACTTCGTTTGGTCTCCATTCACGGCTTTGGTCAGAATCAGTCGATCGAGTCAAGACCGCAGTTTTCTCCGTATCCAACCAGCTGAAACCAGTAAAGTCTAGTCGGGGCGATGGATAATTTAGGTAAGCCAGTTGTGGTCGGAATCTGGCGTAACTACGTGACAACTGTACATGTGACTTGTCGTGACACCTCGTCTCTAACACATACAAAAATGTCAGAAGATGATATGAAAATTGACGAGACTACGTTTTAATTGTTCCAAAAAAGGGACTATAAATGATGAACTGGGATACATATAGCTGAACTGGGAATGACATGCATCACCAGTGAAAAGCCAAAGATAGATATCGAAATCCTTATGTACTGGTCGCTCTCCTCGGCTTATCTCTTCCTTAAACAACATGAAAAACTTTCAATCAAGGCCCCCGCCTGCTTTTTTTTTAGCTATAATCCATCTTGTTTCAATATCAATCGACCCCCAGCCATTTGGCAGGGAGTCGGGTAACGTCTTTGGTTTTACCACTCGCGACAAACAGGCTGGATATTAGACCTCCTCCTGACAAGCTCCTACGCCTCCCGTTCACTTTCCAGTGAAAAAACAGGTTCTTGGTTACCATGGTACAAGGTGTGAAGGCGAAATGAAAGGGGCTATTCATGGCCGAGTAACCAAACTTACCAGGGAAGAAAAGGCTGGCGAGTGACCTTAGAATTAGATCTGCCCATGAATTTACTCACAGGTAGTATCAGGTTCAGGATGTTGCTATCGGCTACTCCCTAGTTGCATTGGACCTATCTGCTGGCAGGTGTGAGGTATCAGATGTCTAGGCCGTCTGTTGGTTATGCTCAGTCAGGGTTCCATACCGCTCATAAATCTTCTGGAAGGACCCAAGAGGTACACAAGGCGGCTTAACATTACATTTCTAAGGTATATATAATATACATAACATCCTTGACAAGTGCGGTCCACTACTCGTTATTCAGATTGCGGCGTATCAACATCAATGATGATATCGCTAGAATCTGAGTTATCTCCATCTTCTTCACTTGGTTCATCGTCACTCTCGTCTTCGTCAGCGCTCTCGCTGTCACTTTCGTTGAAAGTAAGGGAAATGTACTCATCACCAAGCTGCGCATCAGTAGCGGTAACATGCGCCGCTTGCTGTTGTTCAGAGGGGTCAGTCACTGAGTTAGAAGAACTACCACTGGTACTAGTTTCAGGAGTGATTACCGCCACTGCCGTCACAGTCGGAGGTCGATTACGGTTGGCTCTGATGACGTGAGGAAGCTTGCATCCTTTGGTGGAGCACGTGCCCTTTTCTGCAAAGTCGGGGCACTCCCTAACATGTTGCTTATCACAATCAAGACCACGGGTACAGTAGCCCAGCACCGCGAAGTCTCGGCAAACGCCTTGGCGCGCGCCAACATTGACATGCGGGAAAGGACAATCGACCCGCGTGCAGCGGCCTTTGTTGAGGAAATGGAGACATAGTGGCGTACGTTCGGGTGTCGGGTCATGTGAGAGATTGCAGGTGTCTGCGTTATTAGGGCAGTTGCCTTGAAGAAAGTTCCAGCAAACGGCAATCTTCGATGGGTCATGTTGATAGGCACAAGTAAGACCGCGGCTGCAGGCACCTAGAAAGGAAAAGGGTGGTAAACATGTATTTGGGATAGCAGAGAGAAACTGCTCTGAGAAGGCGAAAAGCTTCGGCGCTTCTTGAAACCAGAGCTGAGCGCACCTGTTGTCGTAAATCGAGGACAAGGTTTGTCTGAGAATTTCGTTCGCTTTGGCCGTGATCTATGAAAGTGCTGGATTAGGCTATCAAAATCTTCATGCTTGAAAAGGACCGACTGATAGGGTCGGACTGTGTTATTCAAAGTCATGTTGCGGTTGGCAGGACGTCCGCGATGATGGCGAGATTGTTTAGGCTTATATTCTCGGGAGCTGGACATGAGATGACCCGACTTTCGCACAAAAGGCGGCGGGTGCTGTATCTTGGGACCAGAGGAGACGGGTTTTGATACTGGATGCGCAAAATTTTCGCTTTCGAATTTCATAGATAGAACGAGTACTCACAGTCTTTGCGCACCAAGGAGCGACCTGAAGACTCAAAAGCGACTCCGTTAAGAACAACATCTTTGACTTCAGTCGAAAGCGGTTTTGGTGGTGCAAGGGGTCGTGGTATTGACGCAGTGTGCGCCTGGCGTCCGTGACTGTTGGGTGGCCTGTAGTTGGGGTTGATGTACTTGTTACTCCTGTAAGCCGCTCCTGGGGCTGCCGATCTGCCAGACATCAGTGACTTGTGCTGATTTATGGTTGCTGATTGGTTTTATCTGATCAAACATGCGACTTGAACGAACGAAAGAGGCAAACCTGTAAGGCGGGCTATTTCGCTCCTAATAGCATCATCAGTAGTTGAGGAAGACATTGGAGAGGAGCGCTAGGAGCCCTTGTTGTCTGTTTGGCTTAAGTACTCATCAGATCACATGTTTATCAGTGTTTATCTCGTGGCTGTGGTCTTTATAACATGGCCAGTTACGAAAAGCTGCGATGGCCAGACAAGCGTAGCAGGTAAATTCAAATCAAAACAAGATATTCTAGCGTATCGAAAGAAAACTAAGTGTATATAATCTGGAAACAGTAGATCGAATTAAATGTGCGTAAGGAAACTTTATGCATCAGGAAAGTTATTAATTAAGACGTCGCATTAGGTGGTTGGGTACCCGACGGTGAGGTTTGTGCCGCTTCCTTGTCGAATTGCTCTTTCGCTTGCCGAATCATCTCTTCACGCTTCGCCTTGGCAGCATTAGTAGAATGTTTCTTGGACTTTGGCTGGGCAGCTTCGGCTACCATCCTTTGGAAATAAATTTTAGTTGGCCCACCATGTTATCTTAATGATAATTGTTTGGACTAACCGCTCAAGCTCTCGACGCTCTTCATCTGACTCGTCTGGAACTGTCGCTTTAAAGATTGCTCCAGTCAAGAGTAACCCCTTTATCGAAATACAATAAGAATCGTGACCTTTTCTTGATGGGATGGGCTTGCCGACTCACTTTGGCTCGGTTATACAAAACTACATCAGACTGTCCAGGTTCCTTCAGAACGTTATCTACGGCCTAAATGGTAACACATAGGTCAACAAGGAGTAAACAGATTGTGAATCACAAACTTCTCGAAGAACCTGAACCACTTCTAAGCGTGCTCCACGCCATGAGGCCAACATTATCTAAACAAACCTCCATATATAAGCATCGAGCTCCACGTTCTGTAGTCTACGATAGTCGCACCTTTCCAGTGACATCCATTTCCAGCGCCCTTAGTTCTTCTTCGCCAAGCTCGCCCTTAGCTTGCGCCTTCTCCATTTCCTGTCCAGATGATCAGTTCACAAGTCTCTGTTTCTACGCTTGCCAACAATGCTGACCATCATTACATCTCGTACGCTTAGCCTGAGCATAACATGTCAATTACCTTTGGGCAAAGTGAAGTATGCAGAGACGTACGCGCTACCTATAACACCCCATAGGTCTTTAGCAAAGGCGCCCTTTTCTTTCAGACGGGAGAAAAACCCAGGACTACAAGGATGGTGATCAGCTTTTGCTTCAGACAAGATGTGGTACCAGACATACATGCCGAGGAATTTACGAGACTTCATAAACGAGGACGCCTTCATCATATAAACGTTTCCAATCGTGTGCAGCAGCTATATGAATACGTCAAAGCCGTCAGCAAAAGAAGACCGAACCAAAAAAAAAAAAATTCAAAGAAAACCAACCTCGACTCCGAAGCTTTCCAGTTTCAAATCATCAGCTTCTCTCTGCATCTTCTTTTCAAACGCAAGTGTCTCCGGATCGTCCTTATCTCCGGGGCGCTTAGCTTCAACGAACGGCCTCAATCTTTCGATCATCTTCTGCGTCAACATCGCCACACGGGCCTCCAACGCCTTCCGCCGCTCACGCTCCTGCTCTCGAAGTTTTTCCTTCTGCTCTTGAGTGATCTTGGCTCGTTTCCTCGCCGCCTCCCTCTGGCGTTCCTTCTCCTTCTCCTTCTCCCTTTCAGCCTGAGTAGAAGAGATTAGGGAGGAAGAAGCTCCCGCTCCTTCACCATTGGTCTGTACTGGAGAAGGTGGAATTGAAATGCCAGGGTCCGCAGGCGCAACACTTGGTGTTTGTGTCGAGGGCACAGTTTCGGGGCCGGAAGTTGTTATCGGTACCTCGACAGGCGCTTTGTCATTGGTAGCTTCATGTGGAGTACTTGCTACGGGCGGTGTAGAAGGCTTGTTGCCACTATTCAATTGTTGCTCGATCTCAGCCTTTTCTTCATCCGTCATCATCGTTGTCGCCATCGACGTCATATCCTTCATGATAGATATTTCTCCAATCTGTTATCCCCCATAACAGTATATTAGAAGACACTGTGTTGCGTTATCGCGAAAACGCACATATTCCACAAATCGTTCGCCCCCAAACACGTTGGCGAAAAACCCAGCTGCGTCTTCCATATTAATGCCTCCTTCTTTATCAACCTAAGGAATCATAAGGGTCTAAACTGTGGCTGGATCTGAGGACATGAGCGCACCATAGTTTTCCCATTTTTATCATAAACGGCCCTTAAATTCTGTGTAAACGAGTTGATCACTTGAGCGATGTGCAAGTATGAACTGAGGGGCATACAGAGTCTGACAATACTTGATAAGCTTTGCTAAGAAGGTTGTAAAGAATACCGTAAGTGTTCTATAACGTGAAATGGAAATCAGCGCCGCTAACCTAATGTCCTTAAATTTCTCTTCCGCGTCAGCCGACGGATTCTTGTCGGGATGATACTAACAAAACAAGCGAGAGACGTTGAGCATAAGGAAAATTTGGTAGGTCTCCTCCAAAGTGATATCAACCTTCATAGCTTGCTTTCTGTACGCCTTCTTGAGTTCAGTATCGTCAGCATCCACCCCTACACCTAGCTGTCCCGGATGGTGTTTTTGAGCAACGTTCCTGCGACTTGCAGTACTAGAAGACATGAACTTACTAGGTCATAGTATTCTGTTTCGACTGGAGCCATTGAAATGTAGTAGTGAGATAGAGAGAATTATAGGAGATCGTTAAATGGACGTAGAGCTATCGTGTTCGTGACTAGAGAGGGCAAGAAATAAATGCTTATGTAATATGATAGTTTTATTTACGTTGTCGGACACGCAAAAAGAGCGGTTAATAGTACAGACTAAGGTGGGTAATAACGGTACGAAAACTATCTACATGCGTAGGAGGAGATTACAGGTGGATGAAGTGTATGATAGTACCAGTGTGCCAACCATAAAAAATGATATAGATGACCAAGTCAGATGTTTAATGACGAACAAACTCGGACCAGGAAGATACAATAATGATAGTGTGGAGGAAAGGGTATCGCGATAGTGCTCGGCGTGATAGAAAGGGTACGGAACGCTCTAAGGAAGTAGCTAGGGATTGCCATTACTCGAAACAGGCTCCACCTGGGTTGAAAATCGAACGGCCTTTTTGGGGGCTTGAAAGTCCACACTCGGGCGTGGAGAAGATGTCGCAGAAGAAGATAATACTGATGGAGGCGCAGAAGTGTTACGTGATCGCGGAAAGAGTCGCGCCATGCGCAGCCTGATAGATGTGATGGAGTTGGGGGTAGGTTTGGGTGTCGGTGGGTGACTTGATGTTACAGTTGATGACGACGCTGATGCAGGGGTTGATTCTACAAGCATTGGTGACCTGCTGTCCGCGCTATTAGGCTGTTTGAGGGAGGAACGGGTCGGCGCAGGTGGAAGTACGAGGGGCGAGGCGGAGCGACTGGATGGGGAGAAATGGGTTGGACTAGCGCTGAGAGGTCGAAGGTGAGGGGTACGTGATGTGTGTAGACCCATAGCAATCTGCTCGATACTTGGTCGCGGTGAGCTGTAGTTGCGGTGTCGCGCATATGTTGAGGGGTTCCGTTCAGCTGGCGTCGAAATCAGTCCATAGCTACTGCTTTTCTAGATGAGGAAAAGAGATTTTGGTGAATAAAAGCGCTCTGCAGCTTGAAGGGGAACTTTGGGCATACAAGAGACTCTGGCCCCCTCTTCTTCGGTATGGACCCTATCGACCGGCGTACGGAAGTCATGATACGTGAGGTTTTTGTAGCTGTGTTTGCAGACGCCACGTCGAGATAGGTATACTGGACAAGTTCCGAAGGTGATGGCGTATAAATATCAGGTGTACGTGTCGAAAAGTAAGACTTTGAAGATATTGTGCGCCTGTGAGCTGGACGAGCTGAAGAATCCTTGGAGGGCATTGTTTCTGTTGCAGAACGGAGTAAACGATGGACTAGAGAAGCAATAATTAAAGGCTAGCGAGCGCCTTGGACCACGAGCCTATGTAGTACGACTGAACTGACGGACCGCCACATATTTGGGTGAGAAACCCCGTCAACACCGGCATTTCCCGGCCGGCTTACAACCATGCTTACGAGCCATTCTATATAAGCCGGCGTTTCGATAGCCCCTCGATGGTCGGTATATAATCATCTGTGAGCTAAAGTCCTCCTTGCTGGCTTCATCATCAAAACAGCTCCAATATAATTAATAGATAGTTCATACATTGGTATTATATTATAGAGTAGTGAAACATCTCAAGTAGTCCCGAAAATCACAACCAACTACCAGAAAGCGCACCATCCAGAGAAGCACTGACAGAGGTTTTCAAAGCTCGTGGCTTGTTCAATAAGCCTGTCAACCTGCAACGCCACACTGAGAACAACATCCGGATTGAAATCGCGACCTATGAGAAAGTCAACAACGTATGCATAAACAGATAGGCATCGTCGACTGACCAGTCAGTTTATGTTGAACACGATTGTACACAAACAAGGCACGCTCGTTACGAACTTCTTGCGCTCCCGGTTGCTCTTCAGCTTCTAAAAAATGAAACGATAAGCAACACATCTTGATCGTACGACAGCCGATATTACCGTTAAAGATATCCTTCTCGTCAGCTTTTAGTTTACGTGTCGGGGCTTGGGGGTGAGCAGCCGCTCGTGTGAGATCAGCCGCTCGATCTACATCTGTCTCACCATCTGAAACGAACCTTCAGCAATGTGTAAGAGAAGACCCAATGGATTACAAGTTACCTTCCACCCTCCTGACATCGACTTCTGCCTGCATGAGTCTCCAATTGATCAACGGGTCATACACAAAAGCTTCCAACACCGCCATCAACGACTCCTTGTTAGCTCGCAAAACTTGCATCGTAATCTCGCACGTCTTCCTAAAGCTTCCCTCAATTCCGCTGACCTGTGCATGGTTTGAACCAACCGGAGACTATGATGAAACGTAGTACAACGAACCTCCATAGCATGTGTCAACATTCTAGTTAATCGGAATGGAACCTTTTCAGGGAACTTTTCGCGGTGCATTGCAACTTCAAAGCAATCGCCGAAATCAATGTGGACGACCTTGCCTGTACTGCGCTCAAGAAGAATATTGGAGGGGTGGCGGTCTCCAAGTCCAAGTATATGTCCAACCATGCTATTGACAGCAAGTGATCGGGTGTACGTGGCTCGACGCTCAAGCCAATGCTCAGAGTTTGCGCTCTTCAACCAGAGCACTCTGTAGAGATCTTGGCCAGTTGTATTCTCCAGGGCGTATTCGAACACCTCAATCTTTTGAAGTAGTGTGAGACTTTCGTAGTCTGGTGCCATCTGTTGTATTTACAAGTATTAGATATGTTTTTGGAGGTATTACACAGACAACTACAGACCTGTAGCATCAAGCGGTACTCGATATTTAGAAGAACCTTCCTAGAATCACGATAATCGCGAATAAGGACATGGAGAGTGTCACTCCCCATTACCCAGCCCAGGAGACCAGCGTTAGGGGCTAACGGAATCACAGGGAACCGCTGTATGTGCAGACGACGCTTGAAGCTATCCGTATCAACAGAGAGGAGAGTATTAACAAGACTAAATAGTTGCATGACTCGCTCGTCCTGGCGAAGATCCTCATGACCTTCAAAAAATCAGTGCGTGGTATGCAGCTGGAACAAAAATTATAGATACCTTTCAGCACATACTGATAGTCTCTACCATCGCTACCTTTGAGAGAGAGGCGGCGAGGACGCTGTTTAGACGCGATGACGGTCAACTTTGTAGCAAAGCTAGAAATTTTGACGATGGGCCGTCCACTTTGATACGTCCCTGAAACCCTGTCAGCAAAGGATGTCCAAACGGAAGATGGACTACTTACCTGGCACCGCAAGATCAAGGAATCGGGATTTGAGTAAGTGAGGGGACACATATTGCAGATCTAGTGTAGTAAGTTGCGGCAGCTGTTTCTCAACTTTCTTGAAAACCTATCAATAGATGTGAGTGGTTTTATGATACACCGAGCAATAGGGTGTTATACGTTATAATAGATGTCCCAAGCTTTGTCTAGCTCGCTTGTGTCACCATGTGTACGCCAGCGACGTGTTGCTTCACGAGCTTCGTGTAAATCCCTCCCGAACACCTGGGCAAACGACGTTTCACGTGCGGTCGTTGGTCCCTAAGTGGCATTGAAATCAATTAGGGAGGAGATAGCGTCTGGGCTGATGGAAACGACGTACTGCTTCGAGCATATCGTGTAAAGGTTCTAAAGCTGCAATCATACCATCTGGGTTTTTTTCAGTAAAGAAATGACGAGATGCTTCCTCTAAGCCTTCGTGCCACAGTTCGTGCCACAAGATTGCTACGCGAATGAGTTCCCGGCTTACTACCAGAGCCTGTATACACATCAACACCCCGTTTCAAGAGACCGACGGGAGTGTTATACCTGTTGTACAATTGTTGGGCTATGCTCACGCATCCTTTCCATGATTGCAAGTGCTGCGTTGCGGCGAGAAGCACTTGAGGACTTTGATGCCACCGTCAAAGGATATATCAGCGCTTGTGGGTGATTCTTTCCAACGTCGGCCAGAAGATTATTGATGTTTCGTCGGATGTTAGAATGAGGCGTTTGGATCCGTGCAATAATCTGGATAACAGCTGAGGGGACAAATAAAGTGTGGCTGGGATGGCCATACCTGAGGTATCACCACAAGCCAGGTATCGACTTCAACTGTGGTAAATCCATTTCCCATGGCATGGCTGACCTCATCGACGGAGCCATATTTAAACCATAACGTTAGTAAACGAAGTGTATCTTGTAGGGCCTCCTCATTGCGAAGGGAAATCGAACGGAAAAAGCCTGAGAGGATGTGTCACAACGGGCCCAGCATATTTGGCATTAGATACACACCATCCACGGCTTGTACGACATGGGCTATAATTCCGCTACCAGGCCCCTCGGGGGCACGGGCTGAACTTTGAGTTTCCATATAGCTGATGACTTCGAAATTCGTTAAAGCCCACGTGTGCCAAGCTTTATACCAAGTAGAATCAAAGTGTGTTGAAAGATAGTAGGAGTGAAGTATATCTTCGACGTTCCGCTATGATTCGTGAAGTTGTTAATAAGCCACCATTAGTGGTATATGCTCACTGTTCCCCAGCCATCAGCAATCTCTACTTGCCATTCACCCATCTTGAAATAGCATCGTGCTAGTAGCTTTGATAGCTCTGTAAGTTTCTGCTTGGGTACGCCGGCATGGGCGGGGTTGTCACCAGTTTCGTTCTGCAAGTCACGAGATAGATTCACAGAGAATTGGCGAAGGAATGTTAAGCTTTCTTCTTTGGCACCAGATGCCCACATAAATTTCAGCTGCGCATATATCACGTTGGGAGGCGCCTTCGTGTTTTGCACTTGGCCATGGTGATGGCGCAGGTTCTAAAAATTTTGAGGCAACCTAACAATAGACAATAATATGGCCTACGTACTCGGTCGGGAGTTAAAAGTGAATTGATTGTTTTTTCTGCCAGAACCATACGTTCTGACTTACGGCATAGGTTTGCGAACTTGATCCACATTCCTGGATCATTTTCAGGGTCTAGAACCAGAGTTCTGACCTGTAGAATACGTTGCCAGACTTCAACATCTGGTTGACACCCGCGTAGTCTATCGTGATATGAGAATTTGTCGGAACAATTATGGATGATGCCCACCGCTTCATCCATGTCTTTCTCATTGTCTGCTGACGTTCAGGCTGGTCAGCATATTGTTTATATAGGATGATTTCTTCGAGCTCGGAAAGCATTTGAGCGCGGACCATAACGCTAAATGATGGAATTCGAACCAAGACCCTAGCCAAAAAAATAGAAGACTCACTTATACGACCGACCATAGCCTTCGCCGACAAAAGAGCTTAACTCTGGATCCAATAAATCACGAGCCTTAGAGATCTGGCCTAGAGCCTTCGGGAACTGGTTTTGATGGACTGAAAGAATGGCTCTATAAAAAGCTCGATCTGGTGAGTCTGCTTTCATGGTCGTAATGTAATCATCCATCAGGTCCCATTCATGAAGTGACCAGGCAGCAGCAGCAGCCATCGGCGCCATCTGTCGCCTATCTTCATGACTGGCATTGGCCCATGTTTGTTCCACTTGAGCTGCTAGTTGATCCCATTCGCCGAGGGCATGTAAACACTTCATTCGCCCAATGCGAACGCCAGGATCATCAGCACCAGTCTCAGCCTTCCGCTCGTAAGCTTCTAGAGCATCCTGCCAGCGCCCTAGGCGTTCATACCATTCTTCGTGCTTGGTAACATCATATTGTTCACGAGCTGTTAACAGTGTACCCCATGCTGCATCATGCTGCTGAAGTCGTGTGTTGACCGAGATGAGAGATTCGATGACAGCCGGGGAAGACTCTGAAAAGAACTCAAGTTCTTTGTAATGCAAGGCCTTTGCATAAGCCATGTACTTCATGGCGTATTCGCCTAAAGTTCGATGTTCAATTGGAAGAGGTTTCTCCTCATGTTCCATGAATTCGGCAAGGTTGAGCAAGCGATGTATGAGTTCGGATGGGGCACTCGTAGAAGTAATTGCGGACTCGATAGATCTAACAAGATCTTCCTATTAAGGTTACTTCTTCAACACAGTTCAAAAGTTGGATGGCATCGTGTAAACGAACCTGGTATTGGTCATACAGGTCGGTCCAGCAAGAAAGGAAAGCCGCATTGAACAGTTCCTTAGCAAGTGGAGGGTGTATATCTACGAGGCTCATGCATGCCCGCAACGCGTGGGATGGCGACTCTTTCATAAACTCCACACTGAGGCGATGCATCCACTCGATCCAATCTTCACGGGTGCTCACTTGTGATACGTCCCATGCTTGTTTGAGGTGCTGTTGGTTCACAGCCAGTTTAGTCGCCTCGGCGGGCGCTGAAAATTCTGGGGTTTTGTTGCTTTCAATTTGACTATTGAGTGGTAAGTCAGTGCCAAATCGGATGAGTGTATCTAAATTACTGACAGGATGTCAAGTATACCTGCTTCTTGTGGTAGCCTTTCGCCATTCAATAACTTAGAGATCAATATTTCATACTTTGGATGAGGAATCCTATTTCGAAGTAGACACTGCCACATGCCACTGTATGAGTTTTTTCTCCTGTGAACAAGTAAATCGTGCGTACCTTGTTGATGGTTGGAACAAATATGGCGAATTCAGAACCGAGTTGAATTACGAGGGAGCAGAGCGTGTCCATCACAGTCATGCGTAGCTCGTTACTGGACGCTTCTAACACCCGGACAAGGGGATGGATGATCCGGGAAGCATGGTCTGAGAAGTTGATTCTTTTGGATAGACCATCAATGGTCTGTATGGCCCGCTTTCGCAATGGGGTGGTTCCGACTCCATCAGATCTTTCGTACGACTTCACAATTATTGGAATGACAAGGTGGAGATACTCTTCGATGTTTGTTCCAAAGGTCAGGAAGGCATCAAAAACTTTCATCTGCGTATTGATCCTTTTATCGTTGAGCTCTCCATCAAAGACCTTAAGAACTAAAGGAAGAATGGTGGGCAAAAACGGCTTGAATTCGGCTTCAAGGGCTTTTCCAAGAGCTTCTATAAGTGCGACAATGGGCAGCTGCAGGGTTATGTTTTCCCACAGTTCAGTGATCAAACTGAAAATATCAGCTACAAAGTTCCGAACGTGCTGCTTGACGATACCAACGAGGATAGCAAGTTGCTCCAGATAGAAGCCAAGTAGAGCGGTTGGACCCCTTGTGACGGCCGCAAATGCGGGAATAATCTTGAAGAAACCACTATATTGAATTTCAAACCATCAAAAAGGAAAGAAAAACTACCTGAGGAAGAAATGTCACGCATTTAAGCCCTTGTGTCTTGAATATAGACATGATTGCCTCAATAACAGTAGGGTGGTGGTTGTTTAACGACTGGTCTTTCAAGATAGACAAGAGTGCCGTGATGACGACCGTTTGGAAATAGTCGTCGGAGGCTGCAGGACCGCTGTTCTGATTTATAGGTACCTGATTGACTGCAATCAGCGCCGTTTCGCTGGCTTCGCCCTCAGTTCTGATCTATCTCGCAATTAGTCGGGCTTTGTGCGAGAGGTGACTGCGCACCTTGCGCCGGTAAGGGTCGAGCGCCCCCATTATGCCTAACACCTTGATTACTTCTCGACGAACATGCTGGCTAGCGTCCGACCTCAAAATCTTTCCCAGGTGCTCTAGTAATTGCGGATAATCGGCTAAAGGGGATATCACATATCCTGTGCTTGAACACACTTGGCCAAGGGTGTGTAGAGCAGCATCCCGTTTTATGAGGGAAGCATCCTGGAGACGCTCTATTATTACCTGCATGAGTTCGTGAATGCGAGGCATGGCATCCTCGCCGCTGACACAAGTCAACTCCCCGAGGCACATGAGGACATTGGCTGCTACAGTGGGGTTTACGTCGTTTGCCTTCTGGAGTAGTACTCGTAACATAGGAAGCGCATATGGCTTGATAAGGCGTTGTGTCGCACTGACCAAAAGCGTCAATAATCGTGTACATTCTTCTCTATTCCGCCTGATGTCTAGAGTGAGCATGTGAACTCAAGGGTCAGAAAGAACTCATACAAAACCGTTGAGTACTCTAGTTCAGTTAACAGTTGTATAAACGTTTTACGAAGCGAGGGCATAACATAGGCAGGGTTATGTTTGGCAAGGCGACCGATCAGCCCCACAGCGGTCACTCGATTTTCGAAGTCTTCATCATTGAGAGCAATGAACAGCGATCTAACGTTTTCTGCTTGCGCCAGGTGCTTATCAAAGCGCTCATGTAATGAGGAGAGGACCGTGTGTCTGATGGTTGGATCTAATGCTCTCTATGAGTGGAATTAATTAATGAGAACGAAAGCATGAGTTACCCGGGTCGGCAATCCCGACAGTAAGGAGTTTGTTGAGAACATCGCTTATAACTTCAATTGCATGACTGCTAGCTTGGTAGCAAATAGGATCGCGAACGAACAGGCGACAGCAAGTCAGGGCTGCTGCCCGCCTGATCTCTGAATTGTCGTCTTCGAGATAAGGAAGCGCGCAGTTGCGGACAAATTCATTCAAAACATGCCCTGATTTCTTTTTAAAAACTGTAGCCAGTCTTGAAAGTTGCTTGACACTTACCGGTGAAGTCAAACGACCCCAAAGTTGACAACGCTAATGCAATTAGCTCTGGACTTTTCTCATGTACTGTTACCTTTATGAAAATCTCGTATGATGTTCGTCATCTATAAGATAGAATTTTGCTCACCTGCGTAGCACTGAGTTCACGGTTGATTCCAGCCATTTCTGTACGTGGAGCACCCAATGATTTATATGGCTGGCCATTGAGAATAATCGAAAGTAGATCCAAAAGCCGATCTAGAGAAGATTCAGAATGGTCCAAAAACGCCGAGAGAACAATGTACCTTGAATTGTTTTGAGTAAGGGAGGTATATACCGTGCGATTGCGACCAGGGCTTGACGTAAAGATTCGCTCAACCCACAGGCAAGCATAAGATCAAGTTGCTCATGTAATAATTTGGTAAGGTGGGGACCAACGGCTGCCGCTAGCATACCAACACATTGAAATAGTGGTTCTTCTGAAGGCGCGTTCTTCTTCCTACATACGGTAAACTAAGGACACTGTATGATAACTATAGAAGGGACTCACCCTCTGCCCTGAAGGCCTTGTTTGATATGCAACATAATTGAATCAAGAAATGGCTTCATATCACTGCTAACAGCCGTAGCGGTGTGCCCAATAGCAATGAACGCTAAATATTTGATCAATCGCTGTAACAACGCTGCAGCTTATGGCGTTTACCAAATGCGCGCTCATTCGGCTTCTCTAATTGCGTTAAAAGATGAGCCATAGCCTTGTGCAGGAAGTGCTCAGTAAATGTCTGGGTGTCGTAAGCAGCAAGCGAAGGTATCATGGTGATGACCATTTTGCGAACAAGTAGGTCTCTGTGAGACTTGAACCTCAGAATTTGATCGGCGGTATCTAAAAAGTTTTCCCGCATGAACTGTGGTCTCCCATTAGAGCTTGCGTGACCAGATTAATTGACCACACACCATTCCCGCATGAAGTAAAAGTTCGCGGTAAGTCAGTAAAGACCCGTGAATAATTTCTGGCTGAGATTGTTTAAGGCCCATCTGCGCATCCTGAAGAATTTTGAACAAGTATGGACTGGGATTCTGACGCTCCCTCTGTGTTACGATCTCGAGACAGGCAGCCAACAACTCTGCAGCTCCTTCCCTTACAATGAGGCGTTGATCACGCAAAGGTACCAGGATGTTGTCAAACACAACGGCAATGTGAGAGTGGAAGTATATCGGACTATGTCGCGCGAGTTCCTTCAAGATCAATACACCAGCATATCTGGGGGACTCTTGCTTGTCTGGCTGCATCAGCTCTATCGCGGCTGGAACTTCCTTCTCCATGAATCTCTCCCCAAACGCTGCGCCTCCAATCTCTGCAATTTGACCGAGCGTTTTGGATGCCGCGAGCATAAGGTTGACATCGTGGTTGGGAAGAAGATGTTTGACATAGTTCCAAAATCGAAAGAGGTTCCGCTTGGAATCAATATTCTCCTCCCCATCAACATCGAGTAGATGACCTAGGTCGAGTAAATCGTATAGGCGCGGTTAGAATGAATCAAGACTCGTACTGATTGCAATGAGACCGCCAAATGCTTCAGCGCTATTCTGGCTGTGTGTCAATTCAAACAACCTGCGGTTTATGTTGTCATCCCATAGCTTTCCAGCTGCATCAGAAGACATCTCTGCAACAGCAGTTGAGACCTGGAGACATGGTTAGGAAGTGTATAAGTAAAAGATGAAGAGGCTTCACATAGCGTCGCAAATCCACAGCAGCCGTAAGCCGAACATCAGAGTTCTTACTCTTGAGACCCTGGAATATCTGGTCAATTTGAGATGCTTGCACGTTCGACGTCATAGTCTCGCTGTAGACTTGACGGGCCTCTGCCTACCACCAACTTCAATCCTTGCAGATGTTACGCCAGACGATTGTGTTTGTTTAGTCAGAATGCCGTTGGGCTCATTATGTAACATAGACCAACAACCCACAGCTTTCAGGTGACCCAGGTCCATTTCCTATTCAAATTCTAGGAATGCTGCTGCTGCTGCGACCAGTCAACATTTCACACGAACCGCAGTTTGACAAGGGCGCAGTAAGTCTGTGAGATACAAAGAGTCAGTAATCACTTGGACCTATTTAAACCCTCGACTTCGGCGAACTTGGGAACGGATGATTTTGGATATCAACGAGAGGGACTCGAGAGATCTCCAGAAAGTATATCACCTCAGAGTTCCTACTATATCGGCTAACCCTTCTTCTAGGTCATGACAGAGACCAAGGATATGGACCCACCCCCCTACACTTATGGCCAAGAACACCCCTCGTTACTTCGTCGACACAATAATATGTCCAGCTCTTCGAGTAAACCTGCGCTCCCACAACGCCCAAGCCTCATACCTCGACCATCAGTGAACCAAATGCATTTACAAGACAAATCGGATTCTATCTCGGGTATGAACATAAATCTTAGCCTTCTTACCTTTAGACTCACACGACATTACCCCAGGGACATTTCACATCGACCCAAAAATACCTTCACTAGGATTCGATGCGAAAGGTGACAAGAAGCGAAAGAAGAACCCGCCACATGCCTCATTTCGCACTCGGCAAGGACATATCTCTCTCGACCTAGGAACTACAGGGGATGCGAGTGTTGCACACCCGAAGGCAAATGTGCTGGTCTCGACACGCTCAGGGGACATCAGCATCAGACTAGTGCGTACCCCATACACTACTCGTTGTAAGAAAGCATATATGTAAACAACTTTCATAATAGCTACCGAACTCTTCTTTACGCCCTCGACTTGGACTCGAAGCTCTCTCTCGAAGAGGTCAGCTTACCTCTGGCCTCACTATAGTTACCTTTTTCGTTGCTGATGCTAATCTAGGGACTATCGTTTTATTTGTCCCAACCTCTTTCTCTGGTGCCATCCAGCTCCACACTCATCGAGGAAACCTACAGTTTCTTCCTGGTATCGCGTCTTCCATGAAAGTCTTGAAAGAGTCGGACACCGAGGCTCTCATCCTGATGGGAGATCAGGCAACTGAGATGCGCGCTATGGACTTTTGTGAACTGAACACACGAACGGGCAAAATCATCGTCGGTCTGAGTGATGTGGATAAATACGACATGAAGGTTGGGTTTTGGCAAAAACTCGTGAGCGCGTTTGGAGGCCAATGAAAACATTTAAATCACAAGTCCTAGCCGTGATTAGATTTAATTAAACCAGTATTTTTACCACTCTTCATCAAAATAAATCGTTGTGCCTCGTGTGTGACATTACCGAGGCGACTCAATTTTCTCATCCCTCTACTTAGCTAATGTCAAGCTCACCATTGACAAACAGCGACCCATAAGACCACTCCGATTCACTCGAACTATGGACCTCCCAAGGCCTCGAATATAAAACGACGGATGCTGGGGTTAACGAGGCATTGGACTCTGGAGATGGCCAACAGGCATTCCGTGCGAGAATCTCTAGCCGGATGTGAAACTTCTGTGACTGTTCACTTGACGAGTATAGCCTCCACTAGCTGGAGGCTATAATTGTCAAGTGCGGGTTGCTCAACATAATGAAAGCCTCCCACTTTGCCACCGCCCAGTCACATCTCTGTTTCGCTAAGATATTTGAGGAACAGTATACAGATGTAATTATATGATTGAAATATTGCTTGATTGTATCTGTTACTGCCAAACAGGTTTGCTTGATCCGATTCCTGGTCAGGAAACGGTTTCGGGCTCTTCCACCTTATCAGCTGCCCAATTCTCGGTGTTCAGCGGTTTAGTACATGCGATGCCTGTCAGGATAGACGCTCGACCGCTGGCGCGAGCCGTTGCACAGCTCCTGAAGCCTGATTCATAACCAGTTCTGACGAGCATTAACTCAGGTTGCATATTCAATGTCCACCCCTTCCCTCGAAAGGTTGTTAAACCACTATTTCGCCACAAGGTCAATAAAATTGGATTCAAAAAAAGCATTATTTCTGCGAAGCATTTACCTGATATTTCACCAGTTCTGAACTCGATTCGGAGGATTGGCAACTTGACCCAGGTTTCTTCAAAGCCCTGTCCCTTTGGACCTCCACATATCCAGACAAGTCTCTCGACACGGCCTTCGAGGAAATCTGCGACGCCGTGGATCACGATAAAGGGCTCCTTGAAACTGTATCGCAGGGTGGCTTCCCTGCCCGTGGCCTTGTGTATGCCTTATTATATACCAGTAACGTATGCACGAATGGCCAAAAGGTCGTCTATCTTCACTAACTAAGCGGCTGCATTGCAGCCTCTGCTCAGATCCAGTCGTCGAATCCGAGCCAACACGAAGGAAATCATTCACTGGGTTTCCCAGATTCAGTCGACTTTTGATTCGCAAACAGATGGGAAGATGGAGGATGCTTTCACACATAATACATGGAGTGATCTGAAGACGATTCGGTACGTGCCCCTCTCAATGTATTACTAACAAATGCTGGCTCTCAATAAGCTTCCAACAGCGACCTGATAAAATACATCAGTCATTGGGCAACGGCATACTGGGTATGTGACACCTGGTGAAACGACAGATAATGTCGAAAACACTTGATTCATCTAGCATAATTCGACTCTGTCTATACCTATCCCCGATGGAGAGTTATTCACATCCATGAAGGGCGGCGTGGATATAGGACTGGGGCACTTTCCAAGCCTTGATATTACCGAACTTGATACAGCTCGAAACAGCTTCTGGGTCAGATCCTCGTTTCCCATATAATCTTTGTTCTAAAATACCCACTTTCAGAAAACCCCCATTATCGGACTGTTATGGAGCTTAGACGAATTGATACAGACTATCAGAGTTCTTGTAACAGGTCCTGACCCAAAAGGACCCGAATTTGGTCTGCCAGTGAAGCAGCTTTTAGTGAGTAATACAATCATTCAATCTCTCAGACGACATAACAACGAGCACAGCACCTTGGATCCCAAGTACAGCGTCTCTTTGTTTCTCGATGGTTTTCACTACATGGCGCCAGGGACACGTTATATACTCAACAGGCAAAGCTACCATGTGACGAAGACACTCGAGTTGAACTCTTGTCTGATATCATGAGCTGGGTAGAAGACCTTCAAGGCAAAAATATCCTCTGGCTTACAGGTGAACCTGGCGTTGGTAAATCTGCTGTAGCTACCTCTGTTACTCAGCAGTGCCATGCCAAAGGCCATCTGCTCGTCCAGATTTTCATCGATCGCAACTACGCAGATACCACAAATCCGGATCAATATTTTCCTTCTATCGCCTATCAACTCTCCACTCAGTCAGATGCAATTGTTCACCAGGTCTACAGGTCTTTGAAGATGAAGCCGGAGGGAATGGCCCATATTTCTCTTGCGCAGGCTATGAGTCTCTTTGTTGGTACAATTCAAGCTGCTGTTGGTACGATGCAAGCTTCTTCAATCATAGACCCTCTGCGACCCATTGTGGTTGTTATCGATGGCCTTGATGAAACTGATGCCTCAAGCCTCCGGCGTACGGCTGCCGTCTTTTCTGAGCTATTTAGAGCATTCCCAGATTTCTACAATGTCAAGGTGCTCATATCGAGCCGACCTGAAGACGATATCGTCATCGCTTTTCGCCCTGTATTCACGTACCTCAAATGTATCCACCTCAACCCTGCTTCACAAGACTCTATCGATGACGTCTCCACGTTTCTCAATCGTAAATTATCTCAGATTTTACACAACTACAATCTTAGTGCGGAGTGGCCCGGGAACAAACATGCGAGCATCCTGGCGAACCGAGCGTCAGGTCAATTTTTGTGGGCTGCAACGGCTGTGGAGTACCTCAAAAAGCAGATCGATATCTGGGGACCGGAACAGCTCGAGACCATTCTTGAACAGCTCAGCTCGGATGGTTTGGGTAACGTAGACGCACTCTATCAACATATACTCTGGTCCTCCTATGAGCGTCAGGGTGATAAATGGACTTTTGAATATTTCTGCCGGGTCGTTGGAGCCATCGTAGTTCAGAAAGAACGTCTGCATCTTGAGGAGCTTGGTGCTCTCCTTGACCCGCTAGGCCCTCCGACCAAGCTTATCGAGTTTGTAAAGCTTCTGCGAAGCGTCTTGGTTTTTGGAACGGATAGGATTAGCGGTAAAACAAGACCTCATCTTTCTAAGCATTTCTCCGACTACATCACCAACAGCGTCCGTGTCAGTACTCATTTCTACATTTCCACGGTCTTTTCGCACCAAGTTTTTGCTTCGTACTGTCTATACCAGCTCACCAAAATAGAGTCATTGCTTGACACCAATTCTCTGGCCAATTCGTTCCACTACGCCCTCAGGTTCTGGTCCGAACACTTATCCCAGGTGTCAGGAACAGCGGCAGGTACAGCTCTAGTCAACACCAGTATGACGCCTAGTCAGCTCCAAACTCTGCTCAAGTTCTCGGCCAATGATACACACTCGGGCCCTATATTTTTGAAACATTCTCCAGATGATTCCTCAATCCAAGTCTCGTTAGACAACCAAATCGGGTCATGGTTGCAATCCAGGAAGAGCACTGTGTGGGTCAGGCAAGGCATTGCTCGTCCTATCCTCTCGGGCCATACACACGTCGTACCAGCAGCTATCTTCTCGCCCGACGGCTCACGAGTTTTGTCTTGCTCAGGGGACAGTACACTCCGCCTCTGGGACCCAAGCTCGAGCAAGATTGTCAGGGAAGCTTCTGATGACCACAGCGCGATAGTACTAACAGTAGCATTCTCCCCCGATGGGCGCTATATCGCATCAGGCTCAAAGGACAAAACCATCCGTATTAGGGATGCATTGCTCAACCCTAGCAGTGTTGTGACCTTTGAAGGTCACACTGGCTCTGTCTCGTCAGTCGCCTTCTCCCCGGCAGGTGATGAACTTGTCTCCGGCTCTGTAGATACGACTATAAGACGCTGGAATGCTCACAACGGACTTATGCTTGCGATACTGAATGCACATACAGGCCCCGTGAATATGGTCAGATATTCACCTGGTGGCACACAGATTATTTCATGCTCCGATGATTATCGCCTTGTCCTATGGGATTCAAGAACCAATGAAATTCTTGGTGTTTTCGAGGGACACGCAAAGGCTGTCTATGCTGCTATATTTTCGCCGAATGGCCAACAGATCGTATCTAGTTCCGCCGATAATACTATTCGTTGCTGGGACGTGTCAACTGGAGAGCAGAACCGCTCACCACTAACAAAACTTTCGAGTGTTGCACGAACCATCGCATTCTCACCTGATGGGAAAAAGCTTGTATCCGGTTCTGACGATGCCACCATCCGATTCTGGGATGTACAAAAATGGCAGCAGATAGGACCACCTGTAACTGGCCACGTTCGTTTGATACGGTCGGTTTCTTTTTCCCCTGACGGCAGCCAAGTTGTCTCCAGTTCTGAAGACTACGATGTTCGCCTTTGGAACATACCCATCCGGGATATTTATGGGTCGACGTTTTCATCATTTTCGTCGACGGGTGCACAAGTCTTATCAGGTGATTTAGATGATGTTATCAGAATATGGGATCTGAGAGTCAAGAAACCCATGGGATGTGTGCTGGATGGAAGGGTCAAGAACATCATATCCGCGACATTTTCGGATAGTGGCTTGCGTGTCGCAGCAGCAACTACAAATGCCATTTATCTATGGGATACTAGTGATGGCAAGCTTGTTGCCTCTATATCCCAGCTTGGTGTTGCTTCCATCAACTTTCAGTCCAATGGTAGCAACCTTCTCGTGACCTACCGTGATGCGGAGCCCCTAGTGTTGAGAGAGATCGAGGGGCGGCTGGAGGTGACGTCCGCACGGCCCTCAAAACACAGCGAGGTGCCAAATATAGTTGATCTAGCAGCCAGCCAAGGTCAATACGAGCCGGGCAAAGATTTACAGCTGGATACGCGGTGGTTCCCATCCCTTGAGCAAGATGTCGGCCTGTCGGCCTTCGTTAACGGTCACATAATCAGGGCAGGGGAAGGAGGCACAGTCACCGTGGTCCTTGTGTCACCCTCGGTTCATGTGTTCGCGTCCTCGAAGGATCGCGGCTTTGAGATTTTGAAACATTCTACACACGCTGCCTTCCAGATTCCGGATCTCGCTTTGAGTCATGCACATAACAAAAAGCACGATATACAACTTGCTTTACGACGACTTCAATGGGAGGGAGCTTATCTCATCCAAGTCGGATTTAATGAAGACATGTTGGGCGAGGGATATATCATGGAAGAAATCCACGTTGTTCTTGACTCTGAACTCTCAATCTCAGACTCACTCGTCATATCTGAGTTCTCGGCCCTTCTTTCGCCCTTCCTCGGTTTCATCCATACACCTGCTACCACATGCATTATTCCCAGTGATTCGCCCCATATACTCCCTTACAACGTTGGCCATCCAGGTGATAAGAACGTGTTGTTATCTGCGGCCGCGGATGGATATGATCAAGGAAGTGTTGGGCCCGGCATTCATCATGGCGAGGGCGGCAGTGGCGGAGGCGGAAACAATGGTACATCTAGAAGCGGAGGAGGAGGTGGATCAGACCGGCCTCGTCAGAACGACTCTGAAGGTAATCGTGATAGGGGTGGTGGCGGTGGGAGTGGTGGCGGCGGAGGCGATGGCGGACAAGGTCCTGATGGTGAAGTGGAGGCCGACCAGAGCGGAAGCCGTTCCATCAGTATCCCATTCCAATCTAGCCTCTACGACAAGGACCAAGGCGGGCGCACAGTGTTTACCATATCCTCAAAAGTTGATATCAAAGTACGCTGTTTTTACTATTTCACTGTCTAAGCATTCTTAATCAAACTACAGGTTGAAGAAAACCGTCAACAGGCGACACCGCCGCCGAATTCCAATTGGCCTGGCCCTTGGGTCGGCGTTGACATGAGTGGCTTAGAAGGCACCGCGTCCGGCGTGTATCTCAACGGATCTACGTATTCTCTTGGCTTGTCCCAAATTCAAATCGTCGGGACCTCCAGTGATGCTCTCGCTGTCGTGCACTATTCTCCTCTAATCACTCACAGGGGCGAGGATGTTGTAAAGTACAGAGAAGACAAGACAGTGTCTGGTAGCATACAGACGGCGCTCAGCCTATCCAATCCAGGCATTCAAGTGACGGGGACCTCGGGTCACATTTCGAGTGCTGAGCAGCTTCAGGGGAGGTGGGGGATTATGACGCACCCCATCTACGAAACCCTAGCCAGACGGGAAGTGGGTAGACTGTGGAAATACGCGCATAATGATACCAACTTTCAACGGGTGACTGGTCATAGCTTCGCCACACGGCCATCTATTGTGCTTGGAGTTGGTCACGCCACGGCTACAAAGCCAAAGGTAGATGTTGAAATTGTCATGCAATGGTCACTTTCCCCAATGAAACTGAATCTTCGGCAACTCCTTACTTCTTTCCTCAAAGGGGTCAAGGACAACCGGTCTATGCTCCCGCCTGCTTTTGTTAACTTCTTTCATGGCGCTTCGATTTCTATAGACCTACAACAGTTTAATCAGAGAGATGGGTGGGTGACTGAAGCAGTCACCCGAGACGAACAGACGCTACATCCGACCTCCCCCGGAGAAGCTTTTGCTTACCCAGTCCATTATGAACCAACAACTATCAAAGTCATGGCTAATCATGGCCAATCTAGGTGTGAAGTATTGTTAAAAAGGGCTATCTATGGCCGGGTGAGCCAGCCAAGCAAGGAAGAACGGACTGGTGGGTAGTTTCGAGCAAGATATGTCCCATTATATAATTACTGACGTCTGTTGACAGGTCCGAGGGTGTTGCTATCTCCTACAAGTAGTAATACTGAATCACTTTCTCCCCCAGCTCCTCTACCTACTCCTTCACCTTCACCACCCTCTCGGCGATCCATTCTTCGTGAGGAAGCTGATTCGAGGTACATTTGGCCACCCACTCGACGATCTGTTCGTGAAAGAGCTAGACCAAAGGATAAGTTGTGACATTTCGATACAAGTGTCTAATAAGTGTATTATATATATATATGCTTCAAAGTATTTTACATTGATACAGACAAGGAAAGGCAACGCGACAATTAAGTTTCCGTGATCCAACTACAGCGGTGGCAATGGTCGGCGACATTGCGGACAAATATTCTAAGGTTAACGACATGAGGGCTAGTAAATTAGACAGAAGCTACACCCACCTTGATTGCAAGCCACTGTACGCGGAAAGTAATGAGTATAGTATCGCTACCAAAACAGATTTTACAGACCTTTTCCAGGCAGTCGGTATGCTACGTAAGTTAGATCAAAACACATATTCCCAGCTAGACCTTAAAGACTCACAAATAGATGATGACAAGGGGCCAAGCTATACACTTTTCTCGTTCCTGCACTTTCAATGCCCATCTGCATAGCACTGAGCAAACCGGCGCTTCCCAGACCTTTCCGCCTTGTCGCTGACTCAGTTCCATTCCCAACATCTCGCAGGCCGCTGTGTTTCTCACTCGATACACCAGACGTGTGGGTCTCCACAACTATAGCATCCATACAGATAGCACAATCGCCGAGTGATTGTTCTGGGGCTTCGGGATCCGGCAAAGGCATAGCGGGGTGATAGTCGTATGTCTTCACTTTGATGTACTTTATCTAAAAAATTAGCAATGCGACGCGGGACGCAAGTGAGGTGCTGACCCTCTTAGGAAGGAAAAATACAGGGCTGAACATTTCTTGTAGCATGACTACCGTCCCTTGGAAACAGACAAGACCCGCAAGGAAGTACGACCAAGCTATTTAGTGTAGCAGTCAGTGTAGGTTTCCCCATCTTCCACAATGAGAGACGTACCTCGAGGCTCAATATCGAGGACACTCTTTGGACATGCAAGGAAATCTACGTGCTTATCAGCCAAATTTGACGTGAAACGAAATATACCAAACGAACATAGTGCGAAGTAAAGCCGACACATGGTAGTACCAATGATATACTCCTTGGCCAAACCACTGCTCCTGTTTCTACGTGCGGATCGTACGATTTGTGGGGACCATATCAAGGAGTATGTAACGCCAACAAAAACCATTGAAAGAGTAGGCGACAAGATAACGCGCACAATGAAGGTCAGGAAGATGAAAAGCGTTACCCCTAGCAAAGACAGTGAAAACATTACGTGTTATACTTACATAACGGATAGAGAAGACCTAGACGTACACAAGCGTGCTTGAGGATCTGTGCGAATGTGATGAAAGAAGAAAGCTAGAAATGATTGTGATTCTGGCGAGGGTACTATTGGTGCAGGAGTAGGTGTAGGGCGTTGAGGAGGGACAGGTGCCCGCAGAGGAGAAGATGTCGGGGGGTATATGGTTTCTGGAGGTGAAGGGGGCACAGGTGGCGTGGTCGGTACGGTATTTACCACTGGTGAAGGTAGAGGTGCTGTATTTTCTGGTACTTGAACTTGATGTACCAAGACAGAAAATTGCTAGGTTAGGTCAGGATTGAGCTAGGGGTTATAACGTATCCAGATATGGACGACTAACCGCCTCATATACAAACAGGATACATGCCAGAAATGCGGGCGCAACCAGAGACAGGGAAGGACGTCCTTCGGCAAGAATAGCAAATGTGATATGTCCTGCAAACGAAACGGAGTCGATCGTAGCCTGTGAAAGAAACAGCCAACGAGAAACCCGACCCAAACCAGATGGCGTCCTGCTCCGCTCCATTTGGCGAGAGAAGAGGATCAGTAATACTAGGTACACGAGTGCTGCGAAGCCAGCGTCTAGATACATGGATGGATGCTGAGTAGTTGTGGGGATAACCATATATAGCTCAGCTCACATGTTGTCACTTTTCGGAAGAAGGTTCGTGATCTGAGGCTCAAGGTCAACCCATGAACGGGAAAGAGATGGTAATGAAAAGCACCTCAAGCCTTCAGTATTGTTGACCTCAAACATTAGCCCACACTCCTTGCTTACCAACAGTCCAGTGATAGATAATTTTGGCGGTTTGATCGTCCATATACCCGTTGGCTTTTGGATCTCTTCCTCCAAGTCCTGCATGAGATGTTCTGGAACGGCAACGGGGTCAACTTGTGCATAAAACAGGAATGGACACGACGTTTTTGGGGGCTCCTCTGAAAGAAGATTTAGTTGCAAACTGATATCCAGAGTAAACAAAAGAAAATAACCATTGGACGAGTCCTGGTCGACGACACCAGCATCAATAAGGTTTTTCAGCTTGTTTATGCGCGCCGTGAGTTCGGGCTCGATGAGCAGTGCCGTCTCGTTCTTGAATGATGGAGGGACAAGGGAAGGGAGATTTCTGATGTCAACATGGTGGCTTGGAAGTGTGTGAAGCTTAGTGGTAGTAATTGCAGGGCATGATTCTACTTACCCAGTTGGTTCAGCGAGCCCGTAGAATGAGCCGTTGCGAATGAAATGGACCCCCTCAAATTCTAAACGTAGATCTTCCTTCGAGTTACTATCCGTCAATTCGATTCTTCCCTACTCGTAAAGTCAATTCGTGTGAATTGTGCAAGCTAGACGAGAACGTGCATGAACCAGCGCAATCGTGTCTGACATGGTCGACCCATTGGCATGTGTTGGCAATTTTTCCACAACGCTCAATGCTAACTTTTCCGATGCTGTCCAGTTCCAAGTACCTAGTTGATTCACCATCTCGGTTTCGTTTGCGCCTGCTATATATGTCTGGGCGGCAGCGTTCCAGGGTGCAGTTGTGTTGTCTATGAGGGCAGAAAGTGTGATGTTATGAAAATTTACAGATCCGTGGATAAATCCGGTAACGTTTGAGTAGTAAGATGCTTCATATGGGTTGGGGATATTCCCTCCGATATTAAAGTTGTGCAGTAGCATGCCAATGGCAGGATCCTGGTCAGCCTAGGCATACATTTCAGTGGTATGAGGTTATAATAGCGTTCGATTGGCTCACCAGAGTGAAGTTTGAGCTTGTACCATTCATCCAAGCGGTATAATTTGAAAGTTGAGAAGTTAGGGACCGTAATGCATCATTGTAGTGGTGGCGGGCCAGAAACTCGTCACCATTATGACTTGTAAGCATAAAGAGCATGAAACTGATGAAAAGAAACGAGGGGACTGAGCTACGCTGTCGAACAGCAGCTCGTCCTCCGGGCAACCCAGCCTCCTCATCGCGTGAGGGGTCGTCCATGACCGTCTTTAGAAGACAGTGACAAAATGATGCACAGCCACCTACTCGGTGAATTTATCGGCAAACCACCCAACAATGTATAGCTCATCTGGTAGTCGGCGCTGGACTCATTTCCGCTCAGCCCTGCAGCTAGCCATCCAGCGCTCAGCACACAAGTGGACGTATGTCTAACAACCCTTGGGGAAAACACGCTTTTGACGCGCTATAAACGATCCAGATTTGAGGATTTTGCAGAGTGCTTTCCTTCATATGTTGAGGAGGATAGAAACGGCGCCTCCGCAACCTTTGCGAGCATATCCGAGTATATAGAATCTGAGAACTTTGTATGTTTACTTTCCATTTTTAGTTGTCCTAGCAGTCACTTATATTTCTCCATAGAATGATTTGGAGAAACTCTTCAAAGACTATTCAGTACAAGAAAATATCGACATCCTTCACAAAGTAGTCAATGATGCCAAGGACCGGAAGGCCAAAGGCGAGATTACAAAGGATATCTGGAAGGCGGATCTAGAGCCACACAATGCGGTGTGTGCGAGGACCATCCCAATATTGGAATCTGAGGTGGACGGACTGCGAGATGCTTTGTTATCAGTAAGCGCCTCCTGTGATTCTCAAGGAGCGTACTAAACGGGCATTAGCTGGAGGAGGAGAACAGGCAATTATGCGCTGAGCTTGAGGAGACTGAAGCAGCAAGGACTCGCGCCAACCAACATGCAGAAGCACTTTTGGATAAATTAGACAACGTACGTATACATTTTCACTCTACTACAATGATTGAACATTTCTTTTTCAGGTTTACGATGAATGGCAGAAGTTGCCAGCCGAGGAGGTTGAAGCGTGGACTGTACAGACCATGGAGTCTCTCAAAGCGGAACCTTTCTCCTAGTAGCATGCCTCTTGCTCTATTATATATCCACGTTTAAACCGTACAACCCTGTATCCACTATCAAACTTATGTAATTAACGCCACCTCGTCTTCAGACTGTCACTTGCTGGCTGTGTAGGCCAGGATCAATCTTACTTCTGGCTGTCTCTGCACCTCGAGCACGTCAGTCTCAAGGCCTTGGCAGCTGATCCTTACCCTCGCAGGCTCAATGTTGCCGTCTCGAGCGGGGACACACGTAGCCTTCCGGCATCGGCCACGACTAGGTATCTTGAATGGTTCATACCATAAAAGAACCAATTCACTAGGGGTCTACTCATCCCATCCACATCATGCCCACCCTCCCCGCCATTCAACAAGCATGGGTAGAAGAATGCAGGGGTACCCCTGAACAGTCTCTTCAACTACGGGCAGACTGGCCAGTCCCAACAGCCCTTCCACCAGGCGAAGTCCTGGTCAAAATTCAGGCATGCGGTCTCAACCCATCGTTTGTCTTCACCTTGTTCTCGGAACTACCAGATGCTGAATCTTTACACCTTTAGAGGCTACAAAATCATGGGCTTTTTCCCAGATTTTTTCAGAGGCCGCCCGGTCCCTTCTGGCATGGACTTCTCCGGTGTTATAATAGACAGCAATAGCACGAACTACTCTGACGGAGATCAGATTTATGGCTTCATGTCACTTCGTAAGTAGGCTTCCCGCTCCCAATTACATCAACTCACCACTTTCAGAGCTTTGCAAATCCACCAAACAAGGAGCTTTATCTGAATATATTCGTGTGCCTACAACCCACTTCGTCCTACGCCCGCCCACCGTTACACCCCTTCAAGCAGCGGGCCTATCTACAGTGTCTCTTACCGCATACTCAGGAATCGTGGAACTCGGGCAAGTCGAAGCTGGACAAACGGTGTTTATCTACGGTGGAAGCTCTGGTGTGGGTTTGGCTGCGATACAAATTGCAAAAGCCCTCGGCGCCCGAGTTGTCTCAAGCGCTTCAGGGAAGAACGAAGCGTTGGTTCGGAAAGCTGGTGCTGATGAAGTAGGTCCAATGCGTCCATCACCCTTCCATTGACTTACAACTACGCATGTCAGTTTATTGACTATACGAAGCAGCCCATTCATGAATATCTGGTTCAGAACCCCCCTTCCACAAAATTTAATATCATTTTTGAAGCTATTGGTATCGCCGACCCCTCTCTCTATACTCACAGTCCCGCCTACCTTGCGCCCAACGGGGTTTTTGTTAGTAATGGTCCCTTCCCCAAGGATACGTCGGCATCCGAGCTTTGGAACTTTTTCAAAACATTCACTGCTATAGCGACGCCCCGATGGCTTGGTGGAACACCAAGACGGTGGACGTATGTTTCAACATGTTTTTACTTTGATCCTTACTGACTTCTATTTATTTAGGGTCGTCAGTGATACATTCTCTAAAGCTAAGTTGGATGCCACCAAGGCGTTGGTTGCCGAAGGTAAACCTCACTAGTTAGCCTAACATGCATAATTGATGGCCTACGTTCTATCTAGGATCACTGAACCCCCCAATCGACTCCACTTATGAGTTCAAGGATGTTTTAGAAGGATACACTAGGCAAATGACGAAGCGAGCTACAGGAAAGATCATCGTCAAAGTCGATCCGACTGTCTAATTTTCGGGTTAAATCTTCTTTATGGACTCTGATGGGCGCTCCGCACGCGTATATCATATTTCGTGCATAATGGATGTTTTAAATTTGTGGGAATATGGACTGGTTACCAGCAGTGGCTGTTGGTGTTTCATTATCTCAGTATTCTAAGGACTAGATAATCACTTTGTGTGTACGTCATACACACTATTTATGGACAACTTACTCCGTTCTCCAAGTCTCATAGTAACTATATCACCCGGGTACAGAAGTTCACCTTGTCATGCGACTCTTGATATCTGGGGAATCGAAGGGACAAACCAGCATGCTGCGAAGCTCATATGTTACGTGTTTAACAAGCCAGCTTATACAAGGGCACATGGTCCTCGCCATCGCTATCCTCAAATACCGTGTGGTGGATGCATGTGACTGAATCATTCTATGACTTAGAACAGCTCACTTCAGCCAAGATGCGAGATTGATCCCCAAACGCGGTCGTTAGGTCGCCATACAGACTATGAGTCAATGATCCTTCCAAACCATACCAGTCGGTTAGGGGAAGCCGCCCACCGAATGCTTTGCAGAAGCTATGCTTCCCCCTCCGCACCTGATCATCATAGAATCCAACCTTCTGCGCAGGTGATCGTGACCAGCAGACGATTTAGCCGGTGCAAAGTGTATACATATAAGAAGAAATAGCTATAGCTTCTCCCCTTGACGTTCCAGATGGTTAGTCACACTATCCTCTTCCTAACCCTTGCCAGCACGATCCTCAAGGTCGAGTCAGGCTCTACGCCCAAGGCCAAAAATGTCATCATACAGCTCTTTGAGTGGCCATGGGACAGGTTGATCTCATTGCCGCGCAATGTTGAAGACATACTAATGGTTCTGAATACAGCATCGCCTCAGAGTGCACGAGCGTCATAGGACCTGCGGGTTATGGGTATATCCAGGTTAGCCCAGCCTATGAGCATGTTCAGGGGGCGAATTGGTGGTCCGACTATCAACCCGTGTCGTACAAACTGACAAGTAAACGAGGGGCACGTAACCATTTCTTACAACGCTATGGGCAAGGCACCAGCTGATGTTATCGTTGCAGAGCCGTGACCAATTCGCCAACATGATCAAAACATGCAAAGCTGCAGGAGTTGACGTTCTTGTTGACAGTCAGTATCGTTCTATAAGATAACGTGCTTTCTAACATGCTCAATAATGTTACATGTAGCGGTTATAAACCACATGACCTTGTATGTTTAGAAACAACACCTATGCCCACAATATTAACTACTGCCGCCGGTGCCATAGAACGACTCAACCGTCGACTGGTTTTGCTGGTACCCA
>JABCKK010015854.1:0-125168 GCA_018221785.1 Calocybe gangraenosa
TTTCAGGCGACTTGGAGAGGATCCTTGTTGTCTTGAGTGGGGTGAGAGAGCGGTGTTCGCCAATTACGGCTTACGGCTAATCTGTCACACGTTCGTACATTCGGCTACCCAACAAAAATAAACTTGGTGTCAAGATTTAGTGTACACGATTTGCTAATAGTCTACTTGCAGCAAAATGTGTGCACAAGGAACGGAAGATGACCATCTACCGATAAAAATAGTGATAACAGATTGGCAAGGAGCAAGTTACATGTACAGGTGACTAAATTACAGAGCGGTGCTGATAATGAAAGGGGTAATACAAATAATCATGGCATTCGTGACTGAATATAGCGGAGAAATTATTTTGTCTTGATGGTTCTAGTACTAGTTTGGCGATCTTCCGATTCATGAGAAGGATGCGTTTTACTCGGAGAGTGAAGAGCGAGTAGATAGGATACATTGTCGGCTGTGTTTAACACATCTTGGATTGATTTTTCGGCGAGATGACAAACCTGAAAACGGATAGATGGATGTCAACAAATTGTGGAGTTGATAGTGAGATGTGGGCTGACTTGCCCTGCTGTAACCTCCGGGCTGTAATGTGGAACGACTTTTTGCAATAGCATTGTGAATGACATCGTACGAGTATCTTTTACTGTCAACGATGGTTGAGCTGCGTGTCAAGTGGCACCCCCGAGTGATAGAACGCTTACAGGATGTTTTCGAGCTCAGCTCTAGTGCGAGGTCTTAAAAGCAAGTCTGCACCACCAAGGTAGCGATCAAAGGCGCGATAGGATGCACATCCAGCAATGAGGGTCTCGTTTATAGAAGGATGGTCAGAGTCCCAGTTGAACCAGTTTTCGCTTAAGGTTAAGCGTCAGTGACTACGCAGAGTCAAGTTTAAACGCAGGGTACCTGAGGTGGGTGTGGGCCGTGGCTTCAGGGGAGTGAGGAGCAAGGAACTTGTCCATGTAAGAGTTGAACTGGGGGTCTTGAAAGATGATATGAAGGTCGAAGGCAAGCCTGGGCCCAGTATTTGTATGAGAGGGAAAGGATTGGTTGTTTGTAGATGAACGTGTCAAGAGTAACGTGAGATGGTGAAAAAGGATGGGCAGAGACGGAGTGAATGGCTAGAAGTCGCGTCTAAATAATTTAAATTTAAATTTAAATTTAATATTTGATTTATTGTTTGTTACTTTTTCTTTTTTCTTATCTACGAGTCAATTTCTCAAACGTGCGCGTGACTCGTCACAGGCCTAAATTCGTCATGTGCCAAGATAAAGAAGCGTGGGCAATCTCTTGGCTTCGGTGAGAGTTTTCTACTTCCGGACTCCCGTCTACTCCCAAGGTGCATCCCAGTTAACCCCGTGTTTTTTTATTTTATTTTTATTACCACAGTCCATCTCAACTCCACTCCACCACCATGGCTATATCACAATCCAACGACATTGAACCCCTTTACAAACCTCCAAACCCTCAACTATCGGCAACACTCCGTTTTCTTGCTCGGATCAACGCCACGTTTGGAACGTCATTAAGCTCATACCAAGACCTATATCTCTGGTCAATAACCCATATTGACCTTTTCTGGGATACAGTATGGCGCGAAACTGGCATTATCGGCCACAAAGGACAACACGTCGTAGACCCAACGCTTCCACCACCATCGAATCCCGCATGGTTTGTTACCCATCTTGACTTCCTATCACACTGTTCACACATCACCGGCCATAGGTTTACTGAAGCGAGTCTCAACTGGGCCGAGAATATGCTACACTGCCGATCCAAGAACAAGCTAGCCCTCATTCAAGCCAGTCAGTTTCTTATCACTGTCTTGGCCTTCCTAATTTGAACTTCTCGTCACCACAATTTTTAGCGGAGCCTACTCCAGACGTTCCCTCGCCCGAATTTCGGAAGTGCACTTACTACGAACTCTATAATCTAGTCTCAGACTTGGCGTCTGCTCTTCTTAAAAATGGCTTGGAACCCGGCGATCGCGTTGCTTCTTATTCATCCAATTGCATCGTGAGTGCATTTCGTCATCTACACGGGCTAATTTTCTCTCGTCGACCAAATTGTATATTCGGGTCACACCCGCTTAAATACAACTCCCTGGCCTCGATAATAAGCTGTACGCCACAACTCATTCATGCTTCCCCCGCTATCATATAGGAGAATGTCGTTGCCTGCCTGGCAACAACTGCCGTTGGCGGCATATGGGTGAGCGCTGCAGCCGACTTTGCTCCTGAAGGCGTCATAGAGCGGTATGTGTACCCTCATGTGTATGTGCCACCTATCCTCACGATAACCTAGATTTGAACAAGTTCAACCAAAATTTGTTTTCTCCGTTGACGCCGTGGTGTGAGTTTATCTGATTACCAATCAAACGGCATAATAATGAGATGGAGATCAGTTATAATGCGAAAGTACACCGACATACTTACAAACTTTCAGCGTTGCTTTCTGGTCTCACAAATAGGAACATCGAACCCTACAGGGTCATTATAATACATCCTATTCCACAGACAGAAGACCGCGGAGACTGGTTACCAGGGTGGACTTCCTGGAATGATTTCTTGGAAGAAGGCAATCAATGTAAACTTGGACGCACCTCCTCAGGGGAGATAGAGTGGATGCGGGGCTCATTCGACGCACCCCTGTGGATATTATTCAGCAGTGGCACTACTGGCCGTCCAAAGTATAAATTTTGCAAAAGAAAAACTGGAATACGCTTGATATTGATACACTTTATAGACCAATTGTTCATCGAGCCGGCGGGATGTTGTTGCAAGCCAAGAAAGAATTTGCTATATGCGGCGATTTACAACCTGAGGATATTTTCTTTTACTACACAACTACGTAAGTAATCTGGGCCCTCTGAAACTGCACATGAACTCTCATCAAAAATATCTAAGGGGATGGATGATGTGGAATTTCCTCATAAGTGGTCTCAGCTTGGGATCGACGCTTGTGCTTTACGATGGTAGCCCCTTGAGGGACCCTTCCTATCTCTGGAAACTAGTTGATGATCTTGGAATAACAATATTTGGTACAAGTGCAAAGTACATTGATCACCTTTCGGTACTGCTTCTTGTGAAGAGATCCTGGCTAAATCAATCTAAAATGACTCTCAGAAAGGGTACCGCCCGCGTGAACACCATGGCTTGTCAAGCTTGCGACATATTTACTCAACCGGTTCTCCGCTGGCACCTCCCTTATTCGATTATGTTTACAGCCACATTCGTAAAGACGTTCTATTGGGTTCAATCACGGGTTAGTCATATGCTTCTTACCCAACAGTCCGGATACTGAAAGCCAGTGAAACGCCCCCAAAAGGTGGTACAGACATATGTTCTTTGTTTGCCGGCATGTGTTCGGCACTCCCAGTGTATCGTGGCGAGATCCAGTGTCGTATGCTAGGAATGGCCATTGAGAGCTTCTCGCCGACAGGAACAGTTTGCCCGCCCGATGAACCTGGAGAGTTAGTTTGTGTAAAGTCATTCCCTTGCATGCCTCTCGGATTTTGGCCTTTACCCGGATTTGGGCCTCCACGGGATGTAGAGGCCGCCAGGGTTCGTTATCAGCAAGCCTATTTTTCAGAGTTTAAAAACGTTTGGTGTAAGTACCCTATACTTTCTACATTGGGCCGTGTTAAATCCGACTGATTGGCGCGCAGACCATGGTGATCACGTTATCATTACACGTTCGAAGGGAGGGAATGGAGGTGGCTTGATCATGCTGGGGCGCTCAGACGGCGTGTTGTGCGTTGATTAGAGTTCTATCTGCATTCGGAACATGGCTGACCCCTCGTTGCAGAAATCCCGGGGGAATACGCTTCGGATCATCGGAACTGTACGATGTGCTTGATTTGTGCTTCTCAGGCACTGGTGTGGAATATACCATTACGGACGCTCTGGCCATTGGACAGAAAATCGACGGTGGAACAGATGAACGGGTTATCTTGTTTGTCAAGCTGCCTGAAGGGCACAAGATATCTTCGGGGCTGGAGCAAAAAATCAAGACTGAAATACGTAACAGGAGGAGCCCAAGACATGTGCCAGCAAAGGTAATCTATTTTTTTTCTCGGCTAGATGCCAGCAGGTTTCTGATGCCGGAGACGCCGCAAAAGATCATCCAGGCTGAAGAAATTCCGTACACGCTGAATGGGAAGCGTGTGGAAGTACTTGTAAAAAAGGTGAGATTAACCATATTCTGCTGAGAGAATGTGATTCCGATTGCAGACAAGATAATCAATGGCGCTCCTCTGACCAGCGTTAACCCCGCAACTTTGTCCAACCCGGAATGTCTCGCATTTTATGCGGAGATTGGGGCAGCTCTACGTCTAGACGTATGTTGAAAGAGTTGTATGTACACACATAAGTTTATACACAGCGAGTGATACAAATAAATACAAGCTAAGATTTGTTTTAATGTGGCAGTGCATAAACGAGCCTCGAGGCAGGTCTCCAAATAACCTCCTCACTTATGTAACCCCCATTGTTGTCAAAATTTTCACCTGCGCTGGGCTTTGGTCCCGACTATCACAAGTACTTACGGGGCCACTGCCTGCCCCCTCGTAGATTCATTGCTATCATCCACGACTGGAGTGGCTTTTCTACGACCCTAACACGCGTGCTGCACAATTACACGCCACCTCCAGATCCACAACTTCATGGTAGCCTCGTGTCATTAATTGCCCAGCGCTTTATCATGCCTTCCAATCCCTTGCATCGCTCTCAGTCATTATCGCAACCTTCAGCACACCCTCCTCGTCGTTCAAGAATGCCGTCCCTGTTCAATATCATTCGGACTAGTGTTTATGGTAGAAACTCATCGTTGACTCCTTACTTAGCATGACTTCTAACCCTCTTTAGGGGTGGTTCTCTTATTCACCCTTATTTGTCTGGCAATGGCAGGCCAATTCCAGCACGTTTTGGCTGCTTCTGACCTCAGTAAGCTTCCCGATATTGAAATATACCAAATTTAACCATTTTGAACAGCTCGTTTCGTCCCCTTCGCGATCTTTGTCTGTACTGCTAGCCTATTCATCTTCCTCATTTTGTGCGTTTCTCGCCCACTCCCAAAACAGTATCAAATAAACTCTACCACTTTCAGGCTTGGGTTCAGCTTTTTCCTGAAGGAACGTAATCCTATATCAACGAGGATTGAGCTAGCATGCTTGGGACTTGCAGGGGTATTTTGGCTAGGTGAGATTGGTAGAATATGATACTTAACGCAGGAGCACTCATTGGTACACATTCAGTTTTGGGCGTGTATTTAACCACTTCGGAGTCCCAGTCGGCGGATGTAGAGTGCTTTGCCTCCCCATCGGACACGCAACCTTTGGATGACTCTACAGCGAGCTGTACGTTGATTTTTAATTTGCGATGATTATCAAGATCCTCACCTCGGTGCAGTCCATACAGACCAGTATCAGGCCATGTATCGTGTTCTTATGTCATTCTCATTAATCAATGCCACTCTTGGTATGTTTCGATATATCATCTCGAACGCTTCAAGGATGTCTTATCAGCATTCTACAGTGCTTCTCTTCTGTCTCGGGCTATTGTTTTTGGCCATCCGCAGGCACAGAAAGGGCGACGAGCACATGTGGCACGGACCCGTTACATCGTGTGCATGGCTTGATAGGTATGGTAAAGGAGTCAAACGTGGCAATAGCGGTGCCTCGAGCATCCTGCCGATTGCTGGTGCTGCCGCTGGCGGTAGGAGACATCATTCAGAGCGACGAAGCCCGTATGCGAATGGCCGGCCCTCAGAACGAGCGCGTGGCTCTGAAAAACCTCTTCCGAGTCCTAATGGTCCTATGCGACAGTTATCTGGGAATTCTGGAAAGTCCACACTAATTGGGTCGCATACTACGAATGAGTTTGAACGAGGTGGTATGATCAACCCGAATGTGACTAGACCAACTCGTGGTTCACGATGACTAGTCTATTCACTTTACTTATAGATGGAATGGTATATATATAACGTTTTTGTCATTTGTCATAGGAAGGAATGCATGTACTTTATATACACTACAAAGAATGGCGTACAGCCTTAGCACCACATCACGTGCAACCGTGTTCATATCAGCTTTCCATCTCAGCGCAATGAGCGCAAGGGTCAAGTCTCGCCTTTCTCCTCACTATTCACGACTAGCATGACGGTCCGCTTTGGAAACTACAGAATAGGATTCTACGGTATGTTTATCATTACATTTTTTGATTGATATCTCAAAACACTGTTTAGTGGCTGTATTTCTCCTCTCTGGTTTGTAAATTCCAATTGTCTTTATCTGATGATCTATCAACGTGTTGTCGCCCAGGAACTGTCCTAGGATTGTCCGCTAACTTTGCCAGTCATTTCCTTCCAAAGTTACATCGTGAGTCAGTTAGCTGCTCTGCAATTTATTGTACTCACTCTGCTGCCGCACAGGCGACTTCACAATATTTTCTCTTATTGTGCCTTCACTTACAATCTTACTTTTCTTTATATCGTGAGCAACAAAAATTTCATGAGACAAAGTGGACGTCTGACGATAGTTCTGTAAGACTGCAATGGGCGCAACCTATTACGGAAGCTGTGATGTTGTTCATCGTTGGGGTACTATGGTTGGGTATGTGTCCCAAATAGCATAACCACTCTTTAAATGTTCTAATACCCTAAATGAAGCTATGGCTGCTTGGTCCACGTAAGTCTCGTATGCTCAAGTGCAAATAAATATTTTCGCCAAATCAAATCTCACGCATCATAGTGACATCATCGGGAATGTCCAATGCGATGGTTTGGCTGGCCAGAGCACCGCTACCAAGAACGGAGACAGTTGGTTTATTTTATCCTGGTACTTGTAATGGCGTGCTAACTGTCCTTAAAGCACCAGCGCAGCCTTTCTGTTATGAAATGAAAGTCACACAGGCATTTTCCTGGGCACTTTTCGTCGTAATGGCCGCTGCCCTTCTCATCCTTTTCCGCTTGGTCTCTATTTCGCAGATGTTTGGGCGTTACGATATATGGTGGGAACCTATTCGAGGTAAGCTTGCGTTGCAATACCTTTCGATCAAATAGGTCATCATATCCCAGAACTTCCCTGGTTCGGTGAGGCTCCCGGATTTTACAACACTCACTCGGGAGGAATGGCCCAATATCCAGGCGGATACCCATATGGTCAACAACCGATGAGCGCCGGTTCTATGGCTCCTAGTACGTATCCCGGTTCAACAACTATCATCCAGCCTGGGATGAACGGACAGCCGGCTACGATTACTCGCGTATAAAAGTCCTGTGGCAGGAAACAAAAAACCATGGCTTAGGAACAATTATCAAAGGCTGAAGCGGAGACTCCATGCAACCTTTAGAGATTTAGCACGATTTATGAACACGTTGTATATATATCTACCCTTACTATGTTTGACGTCCTTGATGAGCATGCGGGCAACGTGTCGGACCTCGTTGTTCTAAATGAAATGATAAAAGCCTTCGCAGAGTCCTGAACCGCCTCATCCTAACTTACTCGTTACATACGATAAGATGCCATTATTTCGTGACCACCCCGTTCGCTCTACAGCTGCAGGTACGATGCTGATAATACGATGTGGCCATACCACCCAATAACACATATCTGATAGCTGTTGTTGCCCTCTCTGCTGGACATTTCTTGACGAAATTGATGTCCTCTCTCCGTGAGTATAGGCCTTCATCGACCTTTCCGAGGTTCCCTTGACAGAACTTTTTTCCCCTCAAGACGCGTTTCATCTGACACAGACGTCGATCGCCATGCTTGCAATTTGCTCCATGATGTTCCTGTCAGTCAGTCCTCCCCTAGTTGGATATTCCAGTAATTGATCCATGCATCAGTGTTACCATGCATCATAGACGAGAAGGACAGCTCTTGACGCAAACGCAGGAGGAGATGGTATTGATTTGTGGTTTCGGCCTCTTTTGGTTTGGTGAGCACCAGTAGATCCATTGGCATATGTCAAGCTCTCTAATAGGGGTTTTTTTTTTTAAAAAACTGTGAAAAGCCATGTTGTTGGCCTGGCGTGCCATGTCGCATCGATCAGTCGATCCGAGCCCAGCGGCAGAGCTGAATCTTGTTTCAAACACCATGGTCAAACAAAGGGAGCCAGGTTTCACGGGTGCAGCGCGCCCATATCCATGCTCAGGCGACGACATTTATTGTGTAGTCGAGGAATATACCTTCTGGTAAGGGCAGCGAGATTGGCCGAAGCGCCGTTATAGTGCGTTAGAGTCCTTGAGTAATTTGCCCTACGGTACTATGTATGAGATGTGCACTATAGCTAAGTACTGAATATATATGATTGCTGTATGTAATTAAGGGATTTCGGCTGGTTCCGACTCAACAGCAGCTAGACTCCTCTCCATCTCCCGACCACGCAACCACCACCTACCTAGCCCTATGATAAGTCATTTCTGACATCTAACAAAGTCTGTTCACTAATTTGAACCTTTGTATATACTCGAATCCAAGCAAACGTCGAATTGAGACTGATGTGATGAAGATGTATGACTCCGCCTCCCTCCGTGCCGCCATGGCTTACTCTTGTTCAGGCTCATGTCGGATTATGAAGTTTCTTTGGTGAATGACAGCATGCAAGAATTCTATGTTAGATTTTATGGCCCCCAAGAGAGTACGCCCCTTTGTTATGTTAATCTATGACTCTACAGCTGATCATCGCCTCGTGTACCTACCACAGCGCCGTTTGCGGGAGGTGTTTGGAAGATACACGTCGAACTCCCTGACCAATACCCGTTTAAATCACCTAGTATCGGTTTCATGAACAAAATATTTCATCCTAACATTGACGAACTGTGAGTATCCCCCTAATCACACTAAATTACAACGTTCACGTCTTGCCTAGAAGTGGTTCTGTGTGTCTCGACGTAATCAACCAAACGTGGTCACCCATGTTCGGTGAGTGATCGCTCGTTTAATACACGTTGCATACCATTCACCGTGGCAACGCAGACATGATCAATATATTCGAAGTGTTCCTCCCCCAGTTGCTGCGCTATCCAAATCCAAATGACCCTCTAAATGGGGAAGCTGCCGCATTGCTCATGCGGCACCCAAAGGAGTATGAGGGCAAGGTGAAGGGTACGTCCTCTACACCTAGTCTCACGTGCTCGCTTAATCTCTCAATAGAGTATGTTCAAAGATTTGCGACGAAAGAAGCTGCGGATGCTGCAACAGATGGTAATGACGATGAGGACCAAGACGAAGAGATGAGCGACATGGGTAGCATCAGCGACGGCGACTGAACAATCCTGATATCCTGTCCTCTACGCCTCCTGTCCAATCACTTTTCTCTTCGTTGGCCAAGTTACCCAACTGTACGTATATATCTCCTGCATTAGTCTGCCGTCCTATCCTTCTTGCAGTTATATCTCCTTCCCCCATTACTTTTGCATCCCATTACGGCTACCAAACGTTCGTTCACTTTGTATACTGTTGTCCCTGGAAACCTTGTATCAGCAGCCTACAGGCTATTATATGACCCTCTTGACAATGTTCGGTAAGGGATTTTGGGAACACGCGTTGACAAGACTGGAGTGCTTTAACCTGGTGTCGCAGCAGCCGATGGTTGTGCAGATGGCACAAAACCCTCAATCTTCCTTCGAGTATCGCTTGCAGACTGGACGGGGGAAAATATGAGAGTTCTAGAACGTGAACGCAAAAGGAATTGGAAGGCTCTAACTTTTATGAGTTGATCGATTTGTGACTTGACATTATCCATTGTGGCAAGTTTGGACTTGCTTTCTTTCAGAAGGTCTTCTTTCTGTTGGAAAAGCTCTTTTCTTCTCAGATCCATTCTAATGTGTAAGTAGCGGCGAACGAGTTATGTTTTATGGCACATGTGATTGAATAAGAAGGCGTACCGCTGGCGCTCCGCCAATTCAAAGCTTAAACGGTTAAGCATGAGTTGGTGTTCGTCTGTTAACACGTTTTCCGTGTGAGCTTCCGCCGGAGCTAACTTCTTAAAGTCCTCCAGGCTATATAAGGGGATCTCTTGGTATATGGAGCTGAGACGATTGTACATGCTCAGTCGCGAGAACAGTATTGGGACTAGGCCTATGAAACTCACGCAAACTGTCGACACTTTTCGATTTCTCGCTCAAGGTGCCTTTTCTCATACAGGAGGTTTTGTAGACCCAGGTGAGATTGATCCATCTCGTGTCTTGCTGCGGCTGTTGCGTCCTTTCTGACCCTAGTGGCTATGTTAGCAGCTCGATGAAGTGACTTGAGACGACCCATGAGGGCCATAGAGCGTATATGCATGGAAGCGATGTCCTGGTCGAGGTAATTTGCGGAGACCAAGTCGCGTAGTTTGTCGATGACATCGTCTGGAGATGGAGGAACGCCATTATGCGCGTCAAGGTTATCTGAGGTGACCATTGAAGCCAACAGCAACAGCAAACCCTGACAACGGGTAGATTGGCGGGACGGCCCGGGAATCGACCGGTGGGAATAATCCGGTCTCGATCACTCAGCAATCCACTCATCCCCCCGACTGATTTGTCTCGCAGAAGCCGTCTCGACTCTCTCTCTCTCTCTCTTTAACGACTCACTCTATTTCATTCTCTCACTTCAACACACAATGACTCGGCAGCGCTCGCTTTCTGGTACAATTCCTTCGATGGAAATAAACACAGATGAACTCAAAGATAACACCATCATTATTGGTAACTCTGGAACAGCTTCTCGTCACTTTTTTACTCAAACCTCACTCCGTATAGTGCTCGGTGCATCTGGGGATCTAGCTAAAAAAAAGGTTCAGATACTAGTCGTCCATATGATAATCTGTCCGGCTCGCCTGATAATGCCTTATCTCCTCCTAGACATTACCTGCGCTCTTCGGTCTTTACAAACGAGACTTTCTTCCAAAAGCCATTAAAATCGTCGGCTATGCTCGTACAAAGATGGATCTCGAAGAATATCACAAACGGACCACCTCCTACATCAAAAACCCCACCAATGATCCCACCTTTGATGATAAGATACAAGAATTCAAGGACCTCTCCAGCTATGTCTCTGGCAGCTACGAGGATGGTGAAGCATTCAAAAACCTCAACAAATATCTCGAGGATATCGAATCAAAATATCAATCAAAAGAGTGTAACCGTGTTTTCTATCTTGCCCTTCCCCCTAGTGTCTTTATCCCTGTTGCTCGGAATCTCAAGGAGCACTGCTATGTCACAGGGGGAAGAGGCACAAACCGCATCATTGTCGAAAAACCTTTCGGAAAGGATCTTGAATCCGCACGGGAACTGCTTGGCTCCATCAAACAATACTGGACAGAAGAAGAAACATTCCGCATTGATCACTATCTTGGAAAGGAAATGGTCAAGAACCTTCTCGTTATGCGCTTCGCCAACGTTGCAATGGGTGCCGCTTGGGATAAAAACTCCATAAGTAACGTCCAGATCACCTTTAAAGAGCCTTTCGGTACGGAAGGTCGTGGGGGGTACTTTGACGAGTTTGGCATTATCCGTGATATTCTGCAAAACCGTGAGTGACATCGCTTAGCTTAGACAGCTTTCCTTCACGCACTTTTCCCAGATCTGTTACAGGTACTGAGCATTTTGACCATGGAGCGACCTGTTTCCTTCTCCGCTGAAGATATCCGTGACGAAAAGGTAGATTGAAGTTGAATTTTAATCCTTCCTTTTCTGATGTTCGTAATCAAGGTCAAGGTTCTGCGCTGCATTCCGCCTGTAGAACAAGCCGATACTCTTCTGGGACAATATGTTGCTGCTAATGGCAAACCTGGTTATCTTGACGACGATACTGTCCCCCGTCACTCGGTTTGCCCTACCTTTGCTGCAACAACACTTTGGATTAATAACCCACGTTGGGAAGGCGTGCCATTCATGCTAAAGGCCGGGAAAGGTGAGCTCCCGATTCAATCGACCGCGGATTTGCTTTTCCCTTTCCAACCAATCGACATAAAAATATAGCCCTCAATGAGGCCAAGGTCGAGGTTCGGATACAGTTCAAAGAAGTCACACAAGGCATATTCAAGGATATCGCCAGAAACGAGCTCGTTTTCCGTATTCAGCCCTCCGAAGCAGTATATCTGAAGTTGAACACGAAGGAACCAGGTCTTTACACGCGTGCTATTCCAACCGAAATGGACCTTACCTATAAGAGGCGGTTTTTGGATTCCAAGATCCCTGAGGCTTACGAAGTACTTATCCTTGATGCGTTAAAGGGCGATCATTCGAACTTTGTGCGCCACGATGAGCTTGATGTTGCCTGGAAGGTCCGTGACATCCTTTCCTATGAATATGACTGACTTTGATGGCGGATAGATTTTCACTCCCATTCTCCATTGGATAGAGGGTCGCGACGGACCCCGTCCTCACCCTGCGCCTTATCCCTATGGTTCACGGGGACCTAAAGCACTTGATGGGTTCGTGGAGAGATATGGTTACAAACGTAATATGGAAGCATAGTCAGTGGATTAAAAATTTACTCTGGTTAATTTGAGTACTGACCCTTTTTCTTTCTTTCTTTCTTTTTTGACGAACAATCAGCGCGTGGCCTACCACTAACCTTGCATCCCTCTGATAACGTTATTCGCGCGGCTTTTGACGGCGAAGTTGAAGCCTCATCTATCCAGTTTCAAAGCACATCATAGAACAATCCGCTATCAAGTAAATGTACGATTCGCGAACACAACATGTTGTATGGTTTTTTTTAAGGTTGTGGCACGAATACAAGTGTTGTATTATCAACGAGACAGTTATAGAACTCCTCGGATTTTTGTTCCGAGTGGTGAGCGTAGTATTGAGACGATTTACCTAGGGTCATCAGGGCTTGATAGTCCTATAGTTTGTATTAGCGTGCACCAGGGTTCCTGAGAATGCACGTATGCTATATAGAGTATTGTGAGATATTAAAGAAGGGTACATAGCTCATTGTTCACGTGAGTTTTCAAATGAAGATTGAACGAAACTTATCAGCCACATGACTAGAGATTCTTGAGAGTTTGTTTGAGTGATTTAAGAACATTGAACTAGAACGTAAGACGTAAGGTTATTCAGGGCGCATAAACTGTTTGGCCTGAGCATGGGAAGGATGAGAAGGCGCGGTAGGGTGGATGTATGGTTGAGAAGTGTTACCTTGATAGGTTCTGCCGTTGGGATCAAGGATCTTTTTGAGCTTTGTGGCGACGGTGCGTACGCCCTCTCGGCATTCCCCAAAGCCTCTCCAAGAGCCGGCCGCGCTCCAGCATTCTGAGCATGCCCTTGACGCGGCATTGACGGTATCTAATTCCAATTCGTTTCGAGTGTGAAGGACAACAAGGATGTCGACGAGTTGAGTGAATCCGATAGACCATGTGTGTATGCCGGTTTCAGGGTTGGTGGTACAATCTGTGACGAGAAATGACGAGGAGAGACCCAAGCATTGACGGAGCACTTTCTGATCTATCGAGTGGGACTGGCGTGTAGTTTGTGCAAGGATGTGTACGACGAAAGAGCTATAGTCTGTTGGTTTCTGCTGTTTTGACTGATAGTTAAGTGGATTGTTATCGTCGATGGTGGGACTCACAGGAGGGTGATGAGCTGGAGGTGTGTTGTGTTGAGTAGAAGTCGATGGGGTGGGTATAGATGAGAGGGGGGCGAAAGAGTCGCCACTTACTGGGGGTGGCATTGATGGTGGTAGTTTACATATTCCAGCGCTTGTTTTATTTCTTACAAAGAATTGGTTAGGTTAAGTGACTATTCGGAGTTTGCCGAACGTGAAAACCGCCTGATGATTTCGCCGGAAGGGACCGAGGGGTTCTACTATGGCTACCTTTTTAAACAAGTTGCTCGTTAACCTCACTCCTCCTCCTCACATAAATCATTTCGACTATGATGGTATTCAGTATAAATGGTCCGTCTTTGTATTCAGACCTGCTCGTAAGTAACATCATATGTATCATATCATATCACCACCCATTCATTTTACATCCGTGATCTAGTTTTCCAAGCAGAACTCTACCTTCTCGCCGCCGTTTTCGTGTACATTACTTTTGTAACCCTTGGTATACACAGAAACTCTTCAAAAACCAACAAATGGCACGTCTTCCAGCTCCTAACCTTTTACTATCCTCTCACTCTCACTCCTTCTTAAAGGTTCAACGCGCTTCGTCCCATTCTCGAGCAGCAGTTCTCAAAACCCTTTGGAAAAACTGGCTTGACAAAGGATGGTCATTCGGATTACTACAACTTTTCAACAGGAAGACGCAACGTCGTCTCCTTGCACACAGTCTTTACACTCAAGCCACGTCATGATTTTCTCCAATGGTTCTACCAGTTCGGGAGGACCCTCGTCGACCTCCACTATCGTCCCAAGGATGACGTTACTTTGGACTTTACGCTATCCACTGCAGCCCTCAACCAAGATTTTGTCTGGGCTGTCCTGGCAAAGGAAGAACTTTTATCCATCAAGGAAGACCGTTGGGATTTGGTAGGTCCCACTCGTTCCCACTTTGAACATGCAACCGATTAAATATCATGACAAACAGACTTTTACAAAAACATCTGAAAACTCTGCTCTCCCAGCATCGCTCTCTGTAATGTCTGGTAAATCACTTTTTTTTAAATAAATAAAAAAGTCCCATCTCAGAAAACTTCAAATTCACAACTCTCAACTAGAATTTGCCGACGTGACGGATAATCTACTCAAGCCTGCTCTCATCACCGCATTGAGCGACCCAAAGGTCCTCCCTTATTTCCGCTCCTTATCTGTTCGTTATTACTTTCTGTGTATCATGCGCTAAATCTCACCTTGTATTTTTTTTTGTTTTGTTCACAAAGGTGACGGACCAACCCCACATTCGCCCAGCAGCCCCTCTCCCCGCTAACGAACGCCAAAAACACGTCATCCTAAGCCTGACCTTACCTTCTGGACGCGTTGAAGATACTATGGATCTGGTCAACGCAGTATTTTCATACATCGATACGCTCTCCACCGTCAGTCTCCGTCCCGAAACCAAGACAAAGCTCAAGAAGATCAGGGAAGAGCTCGGAAAGTCTCTCAAGGCTGATTCTGAGAGGGAAAAGAAGGAAGAGGTGCGTAATAAACAGCCAATATAGAGCTTTTTATGGTTGATGAAATTTTAACAACACTAAATCTCTCTCAGTTGGAACAGGCGGCCGAAGATAAGAAAGCTGCAAAGCGTCGCATAGAAGAGGAAAGGATTGCCAAACTTCCAGCTGCAGAGCAACAAAAGGTACCTTGCAATCCCTTTTTTGTCATGTCAAGACTAATGTAACCGGCACCCTTTTTGAGATCATCGAAAAAGAGCGAAAACGCACATTGAGGAAAACTCAAGGCAAGGTCGTTCGTAAATAAGTACTTTATAGCTCGAGACCAGTCATTGATTTGTATCGAATTTATCTGAATACTGATACATAATTTAATCGTGTGTTGGTATAAGTGATAATATAAGATCATGGATAGTATAAGAAATGGTCGTTATCCGTAGGGCTGACTAACTCGATGCTACCTTTTGTGCTGTCGAGTCGTCGTTGCCGTTATCCTTATCGTGAGTGTGCTGTGTTTGAGGCGTGGTCTCTCCTGATGTATACTTGGCTGCATCATCTTCTGCCGTTTGAGGGGTAGCAACCGCGACGGTAGGCGCTCCCCACCTCGCGCCCCAGCTAGTGAAGAAGCGCAAGAGCCACATGGGTTTGATACTAGCATGTTCAACCACGTCCTCTTCTTCTTCCTCTGGCATCGCAAGGTAACGAAAGCCTGGCTCCTCCTCTTCCGCCTCGCTCTCCGTTCGCCCCAAATGATCCACCAACCTCTCCCGGTCATCGAGCGTCCACTGAAGTCGATTGAATTTACCATGCGCACCATGGACACCTTGAGGCAACCGTCTTCCGCCTGTACCAAACACCTTCTCCCGGAGCTCCAAGACTTTATGTCGAGGTGGCGTCACCGTGTGCCACAGGTCTGGTATGCGGAACTGTTCGGCTTCGTATCGAAGAGTGTGTGTCGCCTGTGAGGTCTTGTCCGCCTTGGCGTTTTCTGCATCGATGGTGGATATGATCTGTGTGTGGGCTTCGAGATCGGATAGGATTGGAAGGTGACTCTGGTGGTCTTCGCGAAGTGAGGTGTTGGTGTTTGAGAGCGTGTTTGTAAGGACTTGGAGACATGACAAAACGTTGCGCAGGTGCTGTTCTCGTCTGGTCATAATCAACAGTTGAGCCGATAGTTCGACGTCTATCCGCATGCGTTCCACGGCCAAAGTTCGCATGCCCTGTAGGGAATCTAAATCGTGGAAACTTCGTCGCCTTGGCACTCGGAAATGAGAATGGAATGACAAAAATAAAAGCACTAGACGATAGATACCTTTTTGGCCCGTACATCTCTGTACGCCTCGTTGGGATCCCTTCCCCCTCCACAAATGACGCACGTCCCTCGTCGTCATCTTCCCAGATTGTCTCTGGCTCCTCACTAAGCATACTTTCACCCCCCATGAAGCTCGCAATCGTATCGCCCCGCTTTCTCTTCACAGCCGCCGCCTTGCCAACGCCAGCATCAACGGAAACCTTGGCTTCTGCTTCCACCGCGCCTTCTTCATCACCCACCAAACCCGACCGCGCACTAACGGGGTCCGCCCAACTCGAAATACGGCTCTGAGACATCCGGTTCGCCCAGGGCCGTTTCAAGTTGAATTCCGTGACTTTGCGCTCGTAATCTGAATTGTGGTTGCTGCTTTCTAGCGATGGGCCGTCATGAAGGAGATGAAAGGGGGTGGGGCGTGGGTTTTCTTTGTTGATTGAGTGGAAATATAAAAAGGAAAGTCCGTGAGCTTCATGTAGCACGAATACGAGAGAGTATACGGCGCACCGATGGGAGAAACTTGACCACTACTGAGGAGGTCGTCATCATCCGCGTCGCCATCTCTACTGACAAGGAGGGGATATTATCGGATGGGGGACTATGGTATTCACCCAAGTGCAAGCTTACCCAACAAATACGATGGGTGGGAGTGTGGGTGAGATGGGCATGGATCCGCCCCGAGGCATGTTAGGACGTGTGTTCGTTGTCGTCAATGAATCACCGAGCAGTGAATGTTTGCTTCCAGTAGCATTCTCTCCTCTCGAAGTTGACATGGCCATGTCAACGCTCATGTGCCCCCTCTTCCGTGCAAGTCTGTAGTATGCACAAAGATATAAAGAGTGAGCGCTGCCTAGCACAACAACCACTCACCCAGCCCAAGACCCAAGTTTCCTTTGCATTCTCTCCCCCCACATGCCTCCAAACATGGCCGATTGAAAGGGTGGATCGCTTTCTTCTTCCGTGTCCGATTTCGCCGCTGTTCGCACCTGGTCGTCCACTTCACCATCGCTCAACGCCCATCGGTCCCTATTATTGTCTCTAGTACCGCCACCACCTCCGATGGTCGATACCCGCTCCTTCTTTCTTTCACCACTCAAAGGTGAAGCTCCCATTCTCTCCTTTTCCAATTCCCATTCCCTTAGCCTCAGTATAGACGCGACCTGACCGCTCCACAGAGCCTTGACGCTGACACCTACGCCTTTGTCCTTTTCCTTTTCTTTCCCATAGTACGCATGGCCGTATCCATACCCTATACCCAACGATTCTCCACCGGCACCCGTACTGGTACCGGTGCCAACACCAGCACTAGCCGCACTAGTACCTCCAACACCACCAGCACCGGTACCGGCAGCAACGACACCACTCACGTCGTACATTTTGGTGATCGTTTTTCGTGTCTTTGGTTTGCTGTAGATCGACTTGACCAACGAGCCCATGTCACATGTGGGCTCGACCAAGGCGCCTGCACCGGTAGTACTACTCCCGCTTCCGGCACCCACACCGAGACCCAAGCCACTCGCGATACTTCCGATGCCACTCAAGATTTGACCCCCACTGGTGGCTACTACGCCTGCTGCACCAGACGAATCTCTATCGATACCAGCGCCACTAGCTTCACCCCCACTGGTAGCTCCTACACCATCTCCGTCGCTCTCAACGGCAGCCGTTGTCGTCCCCGTCCTGAGTTTTCCTCTGAAAGCCTTACGCATGCGCCCACCATGACCAGTGACGCCTCGACCGTCTGCCGAACGTACTTTGGAGTCGTAGGCGGCTGCAATGGCGTTTACCAAGTCGCGTGTGAGGACGGCTTGAGGTGGGTGGGGATTCGATGCTGATGCAGAGGAACCTGAAGTGGAGGGAGTCGTCATCTGTGGGGGGACTGGAAGGGTGGTTGAACCTGAGCGATGATGGGGTAAGAATACGTGAGTGCCTGGTGAGCCAAAACCGTAGCTTGTACTGGTGTGGTGTGAGGTTCCTGGGGTGGTAGCTGTTGAGCCTGTGTCGTGATGGGAGGTGGTGGGGTGTATGTAGAACGAGAGGGCGTGTAAGAACAAGTGAGGATGTAGAAATGGGTCTTTTGGGACGAGCTAGAGTTTGCATGTGAGGTTTCGAAGTCAAAGAAGAAGAACAAAGGAGTACTTGCATGAGAGAAGCCGAGTGCCGCGAGTTTGTTTCTTATGGAGAGGACGAGACTGACGAGAGCGGCGACAAAGGAGGGATCGGCGACGCGTTCCATTGGCTGTGAGGTTGAGTGAGTGGGAGTGTATAGGGTGAAGGATGACGGACCTCCAAACCAAGGCAAGGGTCACCGATGTCGACGATCCATTTATGAATACCGTGGACGGTGATGTCGCACAAGAGGCCATCTCGAGGAGCGTTGTACATTCCAAAGATGGACAAACCTGCTTGAATGAGTTTTACGAGTTCTAAAACGGTTGCGGTGAACGCGGGTAGTTTGTGAAGTGGAGGTGAAAAGGATGAAGTGGAGAGGGAGAGGGAAGGTTTGGTGTCTGGTTTTGGAGGTAATAGACCTATACCGATAGCTTTAGAGATTGAATTATTTTTAGGCGGTGAAGAGGGTGAGGAGTCAGTGAGGTGTTTGAATGAGAGTACAGAGTTTGAACGAGAATGAGAGTGAGATTGAGAACGAGGGAGAAGAGGGAGAGTTTCAGTGGAAGTGATGGCGGTGGTAGGAGATGATATTGAGTCTGGGAGGTGATAGACGGAAACGAAGCGAGATTTTGTGACGTTTCTGATGGAAAGAGAGTGTTAGAGGGTAGACGGCGAGTAAGTGGTTGCAAGACTTGCGTTGGTTCTTCGAGAGTGAGTGCGGTGCGACCAGAACAGCCCATTCTTAAGAGGTTTATGTTTGTGTAGAGCTGATCTCGTACGAGACTAGTATAGTTTCCGTCTGGGATGTGTACGATGGTGTAGTCTGAACGAAAGTGAGCCAGAGAAGTGGCCATGAGAACACCATGTGGGGTCTATTATAATAATGAGAGAGAGTGTGAATGGGGTAGTAACAACACTACTTGTTTTGGGCGAGCACCGTCGCTTTTGAGGAAGTTTATAGCATTTTCCCATTGGAGATGAGGATGTGGATGAGTAGGAGAAGGAGAGAGAGCTGAGAGGGATATTTTGTGAGAAGGGTGACCTGTGTAAACGATGAGCAGATGAACGGGTCTGTTTCTTTCGAGCAGCCATTTCTCTACTGCGTACAACTGATAACCGTAAACGTCGATCGAACGCTGAACGAGCACGAATTCGAGTTCGAGTTCAAGTTTGGCTGTGATCGACGTCGACAATGGTAACAACAATATCATGGACATTATTATGTAATACTCACTTGTTCCTTCCTTCAATGCCACGTTCAATATTATTGGAGTGTCTAGCCTGTCCTCTCTGCCAAAACACGCTAGTCGCACCAACGTCTCTTCGTTGTGGTCACTCTATATGCTCTCATCATCGCTACACCTCTTCAGCTTCATGTCCAGTCCCTCAATGCACTACCACTCCTTCGCAACACCCAAACATCCCTTCCTCTTCAAACGTCGCCTACTATCCAGCACCTGCACCTGCACCTGCTAATCCCACTCCTACAACAACAACCACGACTCCTCCTATAGACGTATCGCTTTCTAAAATACTCTCCCTCTTACATCGCACCCTAAACAAACCGAAGCCGCATGACGACCATTCTCCAGACCAAAGACCAAGAAAACGTAGGAGATTTACAGAACAAGAACAACCTGACCTTCTTTCTCACCTTTCCTCACAATCTCCCTCTGACGACTCTCCTTCGTCCACACTCGCAAACTTTCACAAAGATCTACTTGCAGAACTCACCTGTGAAATTTGCTTTACTCTATTTTATGACCCCATCACTACCCCTTGTCAACATGCAAGTATCTCTCTCTCTCTCTCTTCCATTTTTTCAACTCTTTTCTCTCATAGACCTTTTGCTCAAAATGTCTACATCGTTCTCTCGATCACAGCTCATCTTGCCCTCTTTGCCGTCAAGAGCTCCCAGGCTTCTTGTACTTTCAGGAACACCCACCCAACAAATCTCTTCTTGCCATCCGCAAGTACCTTTCTTCCCCCCTCCCTCCCTACCTTCCTCTCCGTCCTCATAACCTCTTCACCAGTCCTCAAAGCTTTTCCTACCCCCTATCGAGAACGTGGCGAAGCAATAGAGGCTGAAGAGCGCGACGCACGTCTCGATACCCCTATCTTTGTCTGTCAACTCAGTTTCCCAGGCATGCCAACCCTTCTTCACTTTTTCGAACCTAGGTTCCGATCCCCCTCTTTCTTTTAATCTTCTTCTTACCATGTATTTCTCAGGTATCGCCTCATGCTCCGCCGATGTCTCGAATCACCTAGTCCCTGTTTCGGTATGATCATGCTCCCTAAACCAGGTGCGCTCTCTCCACAAATGGAATACGGTACTATGCTCGCCATAAAAAGCGTACAAATGCAACAAGACGGTAGAAGCTTGGTCGAAACCTTGGGTACTCATAGGTTTAGAGTTTTAGAGAGGGGTACACTCGACGGTTACATGGTGGGCAGAATAGAACGGTAAACTTGAATCCTTTGCTTTTCGTCTTTTGTTCCATAAACTCGCTTTACTTAGCATCGACGATGACCCAGAGGACGATCCTGAACCGGTACCCGACCCCCAAGTCCCGACCCCGACCCCGACCGCCACCACCACCTCTTCCTCCTCCCATTCTCCGCCTCTCACTCCGACATCCCCTTCCTCTCACCCTGATCCCGTTCCCACTCCGACGTCTCCTTCCACACCATCCTCTCAACCTGATCCCCGCCATCCCTCCAACTCTGCTCTCATGTCCAGATGTCGCGCCTTTCTAGATCAACTAGAACGCGGCACCGCTCCCTGGATCGTACAACGCCTCTCGACCGCTTATGGAACCATGCCCACAGACGTGTCCATGTTCTCCTTTTGGGTAGCCACCATCCTCCCTATCGACGATCACGAAAAGGCAAAACTCCTCCCTATCCGCAGTCCCAGACTGAGGCTTCTTCTCGTCGTACATTGGATAGAGCAGCTCAATAACAATTGGTACACCGTCTTCCGCGTTTTGCGGTTCATCAGATCGGTGCTTTTGCTAATCGGTATCCTTCTTTTTTGTTTTCTTTTTTCATGCACCGTGCCTTTGGGAAATGTACAGGTGGTTCTCGAGCGGCTGCGGCATCTTTTGACAACCAGATGAAAGAAGGAAACAGCTTGATTTTCTTTGGATCTTTTACTAACCTAGTATCAATATACTACACCCTACATCTATTTCGTAGCTCTTGTTACCTCGACATACTTGTCATTTTTCCCCCTGCTCTTTCGTCAACGGCGCCTATCCCGCCTGCCCCCCATTGTTGTAGTATCTTTGTATTAGCTTGTATAATTGGAGTGCCGTGCTGTTGGTCACATCACGTCAGTCAGTCAGGTCCGCGTGGCAGGTGAGGCTGTAAAGGAAGAAAAACAGCGCCGACACACATCTAGCGGATCTTTTTGAAAAAGGTGACAAGGGTGACAAGGTCAAATGGTTAGACGCTGAGAAGAAAATCTCAGATGATCTACATGTGAGTTTTTGTTCTTCCTACCTTTGGTTTGATGAATCTCCGTGTTCCGTGTAAAACTCTTGAATATGTTTTTAGAGGTCTCGGGATACTTGGACCTCCGCAGTCGTCTTCGGCAACCTAGTCGGGAAATCAATCATTCAATCAGTGTATTCGGATCTTGAGGGGGGAGGGAGAGATGGATCTGGTTTCTGGTGTTTGTACCAATTGACAAGGAGAAAGAGAGGAAAGAGAGGGTACAGGAGAAACGCATCGGGCTCGAGATCCCACTACAGTTCTAGTGCGCCACTCAAACAGGTACAAGCACAACCTTTGAGAAAGGGAGGACTTGGTTGCCAGGTTGACAACGCGTAGCACATCTCCATTCACTTTTTTTTTTTTGGGGGGCACTAGACCGCACTGTCTGTCTTTTATTTTAAATGTTTTGCCTCGTTGCAGAACACCTGATTTGTGGCGAACTCTTGCTCACTCTTCTGGGCCGCTCCTTCCAATTCTGACATGTCCATAATATATTCAGCCGGATAATAATCATATTGTCATTAATATAACCTTAAACGTTGGTTACGAAAAGCGCTGCCAGGCCGTTGCCAGTAAAAGCAGACATTATGCATCTTTTGGTTACACCTCTCTATCGGCATCGGCAAGGGAACGTTTTCCACCCGGACGCGTAAGCCGTCTTATACTGATAGAAGACAGCAAGTCTCGAGCTTCTGTTGTATTTGACAGAGCACTTGGTCTGAAAATGGTTGTCTCTGGGTTCTCTATGTTTTCGTCCCGCGATGCGATCACCCATTTAGAGTGCGAGAATAGAAAAGACATGTCCAATGGAGGTAAGGGCAACGGCGGCCGTGGTCAGTCTCCCCCCAATAACGCGCGCCCAGAGGCCGTCGCCGCCCCTGACTAGAATCGATACCCCAGGTGTATAACCATGAGCGACCGTAAAGGTTGTATGAGATGTTGTCATAGACTGAACGTTGACTGGCCTATTTCCCGAAGCATCGGATTTATTTTAGCTTGACAAGTGCCGGACGATGACGACGGCATGTGCGAAGGTATACAGACCTTGCCTTGCGGAGAAAAATCAATTTTGATGTGTCAAGGATGGGGTTCTGGGGTAATATCACTGAGATGTATACTTGGGAGGTTGTGGGCGATGCAATAAGGCCGATATAGATGTGTAGAGAACAGTTTTAAAATAAACATGAATCAATTTCTGAGCAATTGCACATATGCATCAAGTTGACGTCTTCGTACACACCAATAGGCGTTAACGTCGAGGCAGTGTATGCGCTAGATGGGACAAGTGAACCATCTTGTTAAATATGTGGTACAATTCTACCTCTTTCTTCATACGTAGACCGCGACCCGGGAACGATGAGGCGGTGCCATGCGCACCAGACCCTGCAACATGAACGAAAATCCCAGATCCAGCATCTGCAGGGATGGTGACCCGAGAACAATGGAACTCCGACAAAGTCGTCACAGACAAAAGTCGAGTAAAGTCAAGGACCCATAGTCGGGTCAAGGAATTAGGCGCCCATTTTGTATTGCGGGAGCCTGGACGTGGATCTCCAAGGTTAGGACGAGAATCGCCGAAGTTGTTAGACGCCTGTCATCATTGTATACTAACGATGGTCGGCTACCATGTTAAGCGGGTAGTTTCCACATGAGAAGCTCAATGATTGACAAGACAGAACACCATGTAAAATAGACAAAAACCAATGCGTTCTGGTCAGTACTCACGCGGGTGAACTACACCGCATGGGTAGTCTTTTTTTGGTCTTGTTACCTACAATTCTGCGAAAGCGCTATAGGAAACGAACCCGTGGTAAGACCTAGCGCTTACCGTTCGGATGAAGGCCAAAATAAAGTCCGCAAGCTGTGCCGCAGGGAGGGGCAAACGTATTACTACAGGCGCAGCCAAGCGCGGTCTTAAGTGCAGATGGAGCTTGACGCAGAGCGCAGCATTGTCAGAGCGTCTAAGAGGGTATAGAACGAATCGCTAAAAGTCAGATTGGGTACTGATTGTGTCGATCAAAGGCGATGATTTTTTGGCTGATTGAAGTGGTATTGATTGGAGTTGTCAAGGGCAGTGGGTGGCGGGGTAACGGTTGATAGTGAATGTGCTTCTGAGGTGTTCCATGCTGATCTAGTTCTTTCCCTGTCGATGGTGCGCAGCATAGGTGTATTCGTGTTCCACGCTCGCTGTCGCACGTGGATACCCTACCCTCACACTTCCATATCCAAATATATTTGTCGCGAATTGAGATCTGACCTTTGCCCGTGGGGGGCGGATCTCCCTTTGGGACATAAGCGCCCTACATGTCACCCCCAAAAAGGAGCCGTAATCTCGAGAAGTAGATAGTGTTATGTGGATTTCTCAGATGTGGGTGCTATCAAAAAGCGCCGTTTTGACGGTCCAGGGTATGTGTTGAAGGTTGTGCAAATGCAATGCGGGCGATGAGTTAGTTATGGTCTATTTGGGTTAAGGGGTTAATGGTAAATAGATAGGCACAAATGGGCGCTATGTGCTTATCTGGAGAGGTCAGCTGAGGCTGCTTTTGATGCGGCTATGAGTCAGGTACGGTCATTGTAGTGCCTTCGGGGCGGTGTGATGACTTGAACGTAGTCATTTCTTGTTTTAGTTTATCTGGCTTTGGAAACTTCTCTCATATGTCTATTCCGTATGCCTATATATAATACAACTGACCAGGGTTTGCTCTTCCAAACCAAACCCCAGCATTGCGCAGTTACCTAGTACCTCGGTACATAACAACTTCACGTTGGATCGTTCATATCCATTCTCACAGAACAACAACAACCCCGCAATGCCAGGCAAACACGTCCGCTTTCATGGCATCCCCCAAACACCATCCCCCCTCTACTCATACACAACATCTTTACCCTCAGAGGGCGGCCCTATAACGCCACCACCGCTAAACCATTTCGGTTCCCCACATGCCCGCTCACCGTTGCCGTCAGTTGCAAGTCGTATCAACCCAGCTCTTAGCGCGGCAAGCATTCCCCTTATCCATTACGACCTCACATTCCAACCGTCCTCCCTACAATTACATCCAAGTCTACCCCCAGAGGTCCTTGACCAACCGGCAACACACCCACCATTACCATGCATGACCATCATCTGCCAACGGTTGCCTTGGCCCATTAATGTGACGGCATCCAATTCTAAACTAGGGACCTATGTTTCCGTGAGCGATGTCTTTGAAGCCCTATACCGCACATTGCGACTCAACATATCTGGAGACGAGTTCAACGCCATCCGGTCGGCTGAAGAACAACGAAGCATAGACACCGCTTTTAGGAGACGATACGGGAGCCTGGTAATGGATAGGAAGAGCTATGAGCTGGAAAAGTCGAAAGGCGTGAAAAGGATAGACTATCTTCAAGAGACCCACTTGTTTGGCGGGCTCAGAAGCACATTGCGGGGGCCCGAAGTCTGGGAGTTGTGTGTGTCATGACGAGGAGGATGGACTGATATTTTATTTTTCTTCCATCTCACTGAAGGACTATCATACCCGGCTTGTTTTCCATACCCCTTTCCCCCCCCCCCCCCCCTCTCACTCACAGACTGTATTGCTACCCATTGTTATCATGTTTTATTGGTATTATGCTGTATACATACATACTACTGTAACTGGTTATACTCTATAATTAGTACAGAGTCCCGATCAGATGATCATGATCGCGTTATCTAATCCAGTCTGACGTTATGTCCTTGGTCGACTCAAACCAAGTCCGCAGTGTTGGCTACCTTCCGCCATCACAGAATACATGTCCTATTCCTCGCCCCCAGCACCAACCCCCCCACACATTCGACCGCGGCGCCCAACACGCGAAGTTCCGCCGCTGCCCCTTGTTACAGGCAGCGACGAACCCCTTATTGACGACGACGGTGATGAACAAGCATCTTCATCTTCAATTCAGCAGAATACTATTCAAAGTCCTCCTGCTACAGGTCTGACCCCTTTGCGTGCTCACTACCTCAAAAAAACTCTCGTCCAACTTCAGTTCAGGCATGAGATTGACGCCATAACAACCCACTCACCCACAAACTCAAACAATCTATCTTTCCTCGGACCTCCTTTTTCTCCTCCTCGCAGAGATGCTGACCCCTATCTCGACCTTCCCTTCTTACGCTTTACCTTCCGACAGTTTGTTCTCACTTTCCCATTCATGGCTGCTGCACCCAAGGACTTTTACTCAGACAAACTCCAGCCCTTTGTTTCTTCTGTATTATCAAGGAACCTGTCACCTACATCCGTTCTAGATGACGATGACACTGGAGATGCAAACTCGGAGCAAGCAACTCGTAAGAAACTGCTGGCAAAAGTTGAGCGCAATATGGCCATGTTCTTAGGATCTGCTATCAAACTGTTTGAACCCGAACAAGTAGTCCGTTTAAATCAATCAGATCTTGATCGGCTTGAGTTATTGGCAAAGAAGAGAATAGCAAAGGCTTCCAAGGCAACCAGGATCGTATTTGAAGTCAATGTCATTGGAGTAAAGACCGTTGTCGACAAGGGTCGCATGCGAAGTCGTGTTCACGAGGTTTGTTTCTCTTCAAGTTGATGCCAATCTCTTGCTAATGACTCATTGAAACTTCCAGGAATTTATCGTTCGCACCCGGCGTTCCAACTTTCCTGACGTGTTTGTGTCTAGGCGATATGGTGACTTCAGAACATTAGCTAACGAGGTATGTTCCCTCACCCACGCACATATATGGGCGTTGAAACAAATCTTCAATAGTTACAAAAGTTTCACTCTAACGAACAGATCCGTCCGCCGCCTCCCAAGGATCGAACAGCCGTTACGTCTACACCGATGGCAAGCCCTTCACCCACTAGTAATTACCTTTACGATCTAGATTCTTATTCCGACATTGGTCTCCCGCAATCTCCCTCTCAAACAGGCTTGGCTACATCCCGTCTCGCACGGGAAAAGAATAGGTTAACCCTACGGGCGTATCTCCACTCCTTACTAGCATCTTCGGCCATTGCATCGTCTCCTGTTCTCAAATCATTCCTTCTCTCAGGACCAATCAATCTAACCCAAACAGAAATAGAGGACGCACATCGGAGAGAGGAAGCAGATCGTGTTCGTGAGGACGGACGAAAGAGGTTCGCAAAAGAAATTGCTGGCCGCGTGGAAAGCTTGCGTGAAGCGGTCAAAAGTGTGAAGGGAGATATCATGGGAAAAGGTTAGAATATCGGGGCTGAAATTTTTGTACTGATGGCATCCTCAGATGGTCTGACACATATTTTTGCGACGATAAAGGTGACTCCTGACGTCCGCGATCTTCCATCCAACTATCGAGCCGTCTTGGAATGGGCACGTATATCGTTAGTCGCTGGGGCCCTATTCAGCGCTTTGATACCTATTCTCACATCATATCACAGTCTAGCCTCCACTGTCTTCCACCAGTTCGTGGCCTCCGACAATTCTTCAGAGACATTTGCGAGTCTTAAAAGAATCCACGGGCTGATGCCTTATTTCATGCTTAAGACAGTCCTAAGAATAAGCAATCCTATCGCCATGATTCGAGGTATGTGCAAGGGAGCTCTTTCCCCATGATCTACTTACTGTTTCGCTAGGTGTCCTCGATCTGTTTCTTGCACAGCCTTTTGGTGGACGGAGCCTTCTTCAAAGGTATAATCTAGTTTGTTTCGCGTGAGACACTTTCTCAGTACCAGGAAACACAATCAACAGGATGTTCACTAGCTCGTTAACAGAGGAAGTCAAGGCCTTGGAGAACGAGATTGAGGCCGTTAAAAACAAGGTTGATGACCCTATCATGTGCGCCAAGGTACGCCAGTTTGTGTATGCGCCAAGAGAGATTCAAGAAATGTACAAAGTGGATGCAGGTTTGTACTTATACGATCAAATTTGCACCCCACACTAACCAGATCCCGGCTAATATTTATCACGTAGCTGCTGAGAACATGCACCTCTTGACCATAGTACTTCGCGCTCCCGATGAGCCTATTCTGTCAAGAATGCAAATGCACAGGTTGGCAAAAGCGCATCGTGCTCATCAGATCTATCTCAAACACCGTGCCTCGTTGGCTGATTCCGACGACGACGATGGCCCCCAGGATGAGGATGCGTGGCTATTAGAGGACCTGAAGGTGTTAACACATTTGTATTCCAAGCTCAGGGATCGGGAGCAGTTGATCGCGCTGATCTTTGAGGTGTGTTTCTTCCATCTTATGATCACTTTTAATCGCCTAACGAATGATCTTCTATGTTACAGGGTTCTACTGCGGACCTTCTCAAAGACATGATCACTATTTTCTACTCTCCGCTAGCTCAAGTTTATCGTGCTGCGAGCATCGCCGATTCTTTAAGTGATTTACAAAATTTTATCAACGACCTTATCAAAACTGTTGAACAAGTAGAAGAATGTCAGTGTTCTATCTCATGTCTTGGTTAAGATGCTGAAGGTTTATCTGTGCAGTCAGCCAGGAAGATCCCCATCGAACCGTGCAAGGATTCATTGATCTCATACAGCGCCATGAGCAATCATTTTATCATTTCGTCCACAAGGTCCACTCAAAAGGCGAAAGTCTATTCAATCACCTCATGCAATGGATCGAGCTCTTCCTTACTGTTGTTCGAGAAGGTGTAGGTTCTCCAATAAGCCTCGAGTTCCTCCTTCCACATGGGGGCAAGTCTCGTGAAGACGTTTTGGCAGAGGTGGATAAAGTTGCTTTGTATCATTATAGGCTCAAAGTCGCGTATGAGGCAAAGATCAGGCGGCGATTTGGGAGGATGCAAACAAGTCAAGGGGATGTCGATGTCGAAGATGAAACTACACAGGAACTTGTCAATGGTGTTGTTGGTGAAATTGACTTCGGCGAGCTGGTTAAGGGCGACGCAGATGATTTGGCTGCCGAGGAAACAGATGACTCCTCTAGTGATGGATTTGATGAGTCGAGCGAGTTCGAATCGCCAGGGGAATCTACCGGGGACGATAGTGGATCTGACTATAACGATAAACGTCTTTTGAATAATGCGCACAGTCACAGGACGCTTACTCCTAGCCGGTCACAGACCTTCAAAGCTGGCCAGACGTTGACCCATTCTCCTCATGCGCCTGATCCTTCACCTAGAAAAAGATCGCTTTCACTTCGAAGCACGAAATCTCTAATACTGCATCGTAATCGGGATCTACCTCCTGCCCCACCACCTCCCATGCCGAAGAGCGCGACGATCGACTTGTCATCAAAGCCGTTACCCTCGAGCCCCCCGTCTCGTTCTTCTAATGAGTCTTCTATATCACTCACGACGGCATCAAAGAATCCTGCATTTCCATCACATATTAATCAAAAACAGCACTCGTCGTCTAAACTCGGTCATGATTCATCGCCTAAGCCTGGTGATGATACCTCTTCTAGTCGAAGTTACGATTCCATTCGAAAAGTGAAAAGAAAGAAAGCAAAGCACAGTCTAAAACCGCCGGAGTTGCATTCTATCCCTCAGTTATTGCCCGTATTTGTCGAAATGGTACGTCACATATGTTGTGTATATTGCCGCACTTTGGCAGTTGACGTTAAATATCAGATGCGGCCGCTTCTCCGTCCTCGTGAACAGTTCAGCACGATCTCTAGTGAGGTATCATAACCTATCCATTTAGTCCCTACATACCGCAACAGCTCATGCTCTCGTGAGTATCATCAACTAATAAATTTACACGCATTTCTATATATGTTAGGCCAAGGAGTCATACTGTACTAGTAGTGGTGGCGCGGCTCCTACAATCTCGATAATATGTTCCCTGCTATGACAAATCCACCCCAAACTCTGCATCAAATGCTATCTTATCCATAGTCCCTTTCTTGACTTTCTTTGCCATTCTCTCCTCTCTTGCTAGATCCTCCCAATCGCTTCCATCAGACATTGCCTTGTCACGTTCTCCATCTTCTCTCGCTCTTTTTAAAGCGACGTCTGAAGGTGCAGGCTCGTTTGTTGTCTGTGTCTCAAGCCATTTTTTCCTCCGGTCCTTCTTTCCCCTTCGCAGCTCTTTGTCTTCCTTCTTCTTTGCTTTATTACTCCAGGCAGTATTGGTCATTTTTCTCTCTGTATGCAGCGCTTTATACTTCACATCTCGCTCCTGCGCCGTCGATGCTGCAGCTTTAGTAGCAAGCCTTTTTGTTTCCTGTGCCTTGTCAGCATATGCGAAAGTGTCCCACTACAGCGAAATGATTAAATGGTTGGATAGCTGAAGGAGGTCAACTTACGTCGACTTGCGCGTCCTCCCATCCATCCCGATTAATGGTTTTCAGTTCCGGCATCTTTGGGAGTCGCAGAAGTCCAAAGCTTTTTGCTATTCCAATGAGATCAAGGTCTTTGGTTCGGAAGATATAAGATGCTTCGTGTTTCGAATAAGCACGAACAAACGATACGAAAGCCTTGATGGCCTGAAAAGTTATCCGTTAGATTACGGACAGCCTATGAAAGAACTAGCAAAATACGGACCTGATCGTGGAGGGTACGGTCCATCAAAGCTGTCTTGCGCATGGTGGTAAGATAACTTGAAACTTGGGGATCTTCGGGACGATCACCATCTTCCATCGTCGTGGTACTTTCCTTCAAATAGTCGTGGTACTTAATAGGTATCTTTCGGATATGCATCAAGTCTACCAGTTTCGTTCAGCGCTTATAACACGCTGTGATGGGTAAGACACTGACCTACATAATCCGTTTCTCGCCCAACGAGAAGCACCCACGCTCGGCCGCTTCGACCAGCCCTCGCAGTCCGGCCGCAGCGATGTGAGAATGTCTTTGTATCGGAAGGTGGATCGAATTGAACAACTACGTCCACATGTGGTAAATCTAGCCCCCGGGCAGCCACGTCCGTTGCAAGTAAAATGGACGGTGAGGATGGGCTTGAGAGCGCCGAGGAGAATGCGGAAAGTGTACGTGTTCGAGAGGACGGTGGAAGGTTTCCATGGAGCGAGTGGAAAGTTGCTAACGGTAAAACGCTAGGGAGAACCTAGAAGAAGGTGGGTAAGGTGTTGTCCTTAACGAATGCAACGGCCTACTTTGTAGAAGTAGTCAACGCATGCGCATGTCGCAAAGTAGACTATAAATTGGGAGGATTGGTTCTTCGAAATTTCGAGAAGTACTATACGAGATAGTTGCACTATCTTTTCAGATGCACGACAGCTTAGATAGTAATTTTCGAGGCTATATTTTGTAATCAGCTTGGATGATTGGTGTTTTTGAGAGGGTTGCTACTTTGCGGGTATCCTCCGTTCCTCAACTGTTCCCCTCACGCTACGCTCCCCAGCATTGATGTCACCTTGTGTGAATCTCTTTGATTGGACTTTCACAGTTATTCGCGCTGGGTTGCGTAGTCCAGCACGAACAAGTTCTGAAATATCATCAGCATCGGTCATTGTCGCACTAAATAGACCGGTGCGGCGTTGCTTTGGGAGATGCGTCAATATACGGGTTAATGTTTGCTGAAAACCTAAGTCAAGCAGACTGGATTGATAGATTAGGTTAGCAATTTAGGAAATAGAGGTTGACTTGAAGCGCTACATACCGATCCGCTTCATCCAACACGAGTACATCTAACTCTCGAACATCAACAGTTCCTTTGCCTTTCCCCAGGAGAAACTCTTCCACTCGGCCTGGTGTTCCAATGACTATGTCTGCGCCCAAATTTTTGAACCGCTTGATGTCTTGTGCTGGCGATGACTCGTTCGAAGAGATAAGTAAGAGCGGAGGCGGATACTTAAGGTGCAAGGATTCGGATTCATCGGTTTCGGTACTCTCGTCAGGCTGAGATGAGAGGAAAAGAGAGAAAATTGAGTGAATCTGTGTTGCCAATTCCCTGCAGAGAGGTTGAAGATAGTTTAAGCAGTGATTAGCAGAGGAGGCAGACCTTGTAGGGCTTATGACTAAAGCTGCGATCTCGTGTTTCCGAAGTTTAGTTTCTCGCCGAACAAGTCGTTCTATGACGGGTATAACAAAGGCCAGTGTTTTTCCAGAGCCAGTAACAGCCTCCACCACCACGTCTTTATGCTTCATAAACAACGGGATAGTGGACGCCTGAACAGGTGTCATTTGTGTATGACCCATGCTTCTTATAACATCGAGTCTGGAGCAAGGGTATCCTTTCAGTTCCGTCTATGGTTTCCACCGCAGATATAAAATGTACATACACCCATGGCGTAAGGGGCACTTGGAGCGACTCCCAGGAGCCAGCAAAAGCGGTCGACGAAGACATACACCATTGTCTCCAGTCCAAAAGAAATTTGTTGCATGTGCGATCTTATCTTATCTTATAATGTCAAAATCTCACAATTTCTGCACTGGTAAATTAGTTTGATGTACAGGTAGCAAGTCTACATAGAAATATCTGATATCACGATAAATTGAACCTTTTGAAGGTGTATCTGTTTAAAATGGAGATTAGTTAGGCTGTGGGAGGAGCACAAGTAAGACTGACCCAAGGAATGCCAAATCTCTGCTGGCCTCACTAACTTCCGCGGGTCTTGCTTCATTGGCTTGGTCGATCTCATCAGTTGGGAAGTAGGAAGTGTCGGTTATAGACCTAAGATGAGGGACAAATGGTGCATCGATTTGACGGATTGCGTCCCAATCAACGCCGTAGAAAAATGGATGCTTCTTAATTTGCTCGACATTTAACCGACGGTCTACAGAAATTATCAGGCTGACGAAACTGTATTAGTAGGAAGGCAGCTCAGAACAAGATTATCATATATACCGTTTTATCAAGTCTTCGGATTCCTGGCTTAAGTGTACGTCATCAGGAAAGAGGAGATATTGATGCCATTGTATGATCTTCTGATACGTGTCGTGTGTGGAATCCGAACAAAAAGGGGGATACCCAACCAAGCATTCAAACATAATAGCCCCCAGTGACCACCAATCGCACTCTTTGCCGTAACCTTTCTGGAGGAAGATTTCGGGCGCAATGTAGTCAGGGGTCCCAACCGTGGAATAAGCCTATACCACAGAGTATAAAGTTAATCTACCAGAAGTCGAGTAGCTATTAGCGTACCAATTTTCGACGATTAGCCTTCCATGTTGCTATCTGATCTTTATTTGTCATGGTAAGATTGATAGAATTCACCATGACGCTATTTCGTTGGGTTTGAGCTATGGTAGTATGGGAAGTGGCTGCGTTGGCAGGGTCGAGCAGGCGTTGGTAATAACTCGAATCGTGCGTTTTTTGAAACCCGGTCGAAAGACCAAAGTCACTGAGCTTAATATGCCCGCTCTTATCACTAAAAAATGTGAGTAGTGGAAAGCCGGGGGGATGGACAGAATTATGTGCTCACATCAGGATATTGTCTGGTTTTATATCACTTGACACGTATGCTATGAAAATTCATTGTAGCAAGGGGTAGCATATTGCTCACCGATGGATAAAGCCCAATTTATGCACTGCCTCGATTGCAAGAACGCATTCGGCAATGTAAAATCGTGTAACATCTTCCGAGAATGTATCATATTTGATCAACATGGTCATTAAATCGCCACCAGGAAGAAATTCCATGATAAGGTAAAGATATGTGGGGTCTTGAAATGAGTAGAAGAGTTGAACAACCCACGGAGAGTCCGATTCAGCAAGCACATCACGTTCAGCCCGTACGTGAGCTAACTAAAGAGAGGTATGAATGACACTGCGTCAGAGGGTAGGGACTGGTACAATACCTGATCTTTTTTCAGCATTTCTTCCTTTTTCAAAGTTTTCATCGCGTAGATCTTGCCTGTGTCCACTTTTTGGACCAGCCTAACCTTGAATTGAAGTTGATAGATGATCCAAAATGATGACCTATAGTATCACCTACTTCCCCAAACGCCCCTTTACCAATAACTTTAACAGTTCGAAAGTCGCCCAAGCCGAGTTTCGTTCGTCGCAAACGGAGATACGTAGATTCTTTCTTCCCGAGTTGTTGCAGTTGCCTTTGCTTTCGATCATCCGACAGTGCTACATGACCTTGGAGTCGACGTTCAAGTTCAACGCGTCTGAATGAACGAATCAATCGTTGTAGTTAGGCTGAAACCTGAGTTCGCACCTCGCATTTCGTTCTATAGCAGAGTCAACAGCAACCTTGTAGTAGTGCTCTAACTTGAGCTGTGCGTTCTTGGCCCGGGGTAACGCTTCGTCAGAAAGACCAGCCGTACTCCTATCGAAATAGACATCTTTTTAATCGTTAACATAGTAGGTAGCTAGTTCGTGTTAAAACCTACAATCTGCTGGCTTGCTCGTTTCTTCTGTTTGTTGGGATGGTGGAATGCGCTTTGTTGCTTCTGGCCCTTCATAGTATCCAGGAGTCATAGTTTGGACGATGTAAACTTAAAGTCGTGCTCGTTCTAAATTAAGAACAACCAATTATTTATTTAATCTGGGCCTGATCATGATCACCTTTCCGTCTCGCATAACTGAAGGCGTTAGCCGCATCAATCTTTATCGTATTGAATGAAGTATATAGAAAGTAATTAATCTCATTCGTAGCGCCTGGGTACATAGAATATATTTATTGAAAGCTTTGGCTGAACTGTTGCTCTGATGTGGCCCATCTGGGAACTGTAGAGTTCATAGAACTTGAAGTATATTGGGTGGGGTACTGGGGAAAATAAGATGCATTGGTCGATTGCTGGGGAGGATATGGACTTTGCACTACGTGCGGTAGCATGTTATTCATTTGAGTACTAGAGGTGTCTGGGGAGGTTCTCTGAAGGTCGATATGATCTCCCAAACGTAACGCGTTACGCTGAGGAACACCTTGAAAACGAGTCGGCTCACAGGGGAACGGTTGGCGTGATCTTCGACAAATGAGAGTCGATATGGGGACTGATAAATATAAGGAACTCACGAGCGTAGTTCTCGGGGTTGCATAGATATGGGGTTTGTGAGCTGAGCAGATATGACGGAGCTAGGGTGAGGGGTTTCAATCAGCCATTATTCTAGATTTAAGGGGGGCACAAGTGTACTTGTAGAATGCACCGGTGTTGGGGGTTTGAAGGGGAGGATTTCTCGGAGCTGAGAAACCTGCCATTTTGCCATAAATGTTGGCGCCAGGCCTGCTAGGTTCCAATCTGGATACATTCTGCATAGATGGAGGGAGCATCGAAATCGTTCGTTGTCTGGGGTCATGAGATAACGGGGAAAGAACTCCGAGTGGACGAGATTCGATTTTTGATTCACGCTTCTGGGATGGGCTTAGCATGGATATTGGTCGCTGTTCCAAACGGTAGTCTGTAGAGCGCGGTGGTACAGGTAGTGATTGACGGGGTGCCCTTTGAATTTGTTGCAATGTGTCATGATGGCCATCAAGATAGTGCTCTGAATGAGACGCTGGGTGCTGTTGCAGTAGAAACTGTAAAGTAGGGTCGGGTTGAAGGTGTAGGTGCTGATCAAGAACTGGAGAAAGTAGAGGAGAAGGGGGGGTAGATTCAGGATGATATTCCAACCTGACAAGTCCGTCCATCGACGGTCCCGTTGCAGTAAACGGTGGGGGTGGTATAGAGCGATCCTCGGGGTCTTCACCCAAAGGAATCTCGGAGCGTGGCACATTCCAAGGTTGTTCTATCGACGGATGATGTGTTTCAGTAGTAGAGTAGCTTGAATCCAAACACGACTGAGTAGCATTCCAGGAAGGAGAATAGATCGGTGAAGTACTGGTCGTGGCGGAGCAAAGGTCTGATGGAACTAACCCGGGGTTTTCATGAGATACTTGGAGTTCTGCGTTGTTCATCCAACTAGGACGAGGTTTCGATGATCCGGGCGTACTACTTGAACTATCTCTTCTATGAATTGGCAAAGGTCGGATAGCACTCGAAGCTTGTGGCAGCATGGTATGGCATTTCTGCCTTTGCAGTATTTGAGACTGAGTGGATGATTCTCCACGTTGACCTGATTGATCAATACTTGAGCCTCCGTTACGTGCTTCTGCAGCGAGAAACGTAGCTTCGCTCCATTCTTCCCATTCTTCTTCTTCGTCTGCCGATCCCTGAGATTGCTGGGATTGCTGGACAGAGATAGTTAGGGCTTCCGAGATTTTCTGGTCAAATGCTTCTTCGGTATAAGGAGGAGGAGGAAGTTCGTTGTCCAACATGAAGCTAGACTTGGACAAGAGGTAGGATGAGTAAAAGGGTCAATTGTATCCTATTCCAACATTATTAGGTATCAGGTGGGAGGGCGCCACTAATAAGGGCTACATAGGTGGGGTTTGCCGCTCCAAAGCAGCCCACGGGACACAGCCAAAACCAAACGTGTTGCAACTGCCAGGGTTCACTCAAAGTGATGATGGGAACTTGAAGCTATGTGTATGTGCAAATTAACCAGTCGTTATACGGTTAATACAAGCGCCATAGGGCAGCGGTCGTGTCACTATATTTGAACGAATTAAGAGTTCTCAGTCGTCGCCGGGCTGGAAACCAAATTCCAGACTCTCTGTCAACAACGTGTGTGTGCCGACCGAGAGAAAAGGAGATGACACATGTACGTCAGGCGCAACAGGGCCGATGGCGGCAGCACACATAACGTTCTGGCGAAGTGACATGTTTGCTGTTGGAAGACATACTACTCGTCTCTAAGTGCGTTTCGAGTTGTTGCCCCACTCCAGTACAGCTATCGTGATATGTAGATGAAGAAGAAAAAATAAATAAATATGATACTTCATTCACGGCTCGTCGCGGTCCATCTACAATAGGCTGGCCTTGGTGTCCCAGGAATAGATCTATGATGTCCTAGACTTCTATCCCTTCCAAATTTGTTCCCTAAGTTATGGGTCAGTCAACAATTGATCACAAACGTGGGCTCCATTACCAGTTTCGGGAGTCGTAGGAAAACATCCGTCCCTACGTATGATTGGTGATGGTGAGTAGTGCCCAAGATGAAATCTGCTTACCCCATCCATCGAGTGACACTAGTTCCAACGATCCTCCAAAATATCTGCAAGGTTGGAATAAGAATGTGATTCAAAAATGGTGTATAAGCCATACGTTGCAAATATATTACTCATTGGCAGGCCTATGCCAATCCTAGTATGTGGCCCAACCCCAGCTTCTTTTTCTGGGTTATTCTGTGTCGCCTCGGGCTCAAGTTCAGTTTGACTGCCCAAGTCAATCTTTCCTCTCACAACCTGCTCGCTGACCGTCGCCCGAATCCCTTGGGGGCTCGAGCTGAAACAACGAAGAGCCCCCAGGCGAGAGTCCTCAAGTCGGGTGGCGTTCCGAATATGCGAGAACGAGAACAAGTCAGATGAAGTTTTGATTTGGTTTTGTGGCGTGAAAAGACCACCACCTGCAGAACTCATCAGATCAATGTACGGCGAAGAGTAGCTTGAGTAACCTTCGTCCGATATCCGGATTTCGACGTTGTCTTCACCTGCCACAATAGTTGCTCGAATGACGGGTAAAGCTGAAGAATGGCGATGCTTCAGAACGGTCGCACGCATAGACTTAAGGTATGACATCAATATATGCTTTCAGTAGTCAAATTTTGAGGAAAAACGTACATTTTTTAGCAATTCAAATACGATGTACCTGCAGATATGCCTAAGGCGTGACGGAAGCCTTGCAAAATGATGAAAACTCACTCCAAATGCTCACGGATATATGAAAACTTGGTGTCAAGATGGCCATCAATTACAACCTCAGGGCATCCCCTCCATTGTACACCGTCTCCGTAAAGATCCTCAATCCCAGCGAGTTGCGCGTTCAGAAGCTTTACACACCTCTCAATACTTCTTCTCACATTGAGACCAGTGAATATGATGCCGACGTGGGGCTCCCCAGGAAACACTTTATGTGTACCCGCATGGATCTCCGAAAGGGCAATGTGGTGTTCTGCAAGGACACGCCTTGAGATACGCGATATAAGCATTCGTCTCATAAACGAATCTAATTGATCCGGAGGGAGGAACCGAGATGAAAGCGAAAGGCCGAGAGAAAGACTTGGAATAACAGTGGCACTATAACAGGTTACAGTATTGAGGGAAACGGGAAAGCCAAATGGACGAAAGGCTCTTACTGTTCTCCAAGAATCTCTGTTAGAAATCGGCAAAACTCTTTATTTTCTTCTATGTTTGTGATTGGTGGATAGCGTCGAAACCTCAACAACTTCCACTTTATATCCATATGGTCAAGGACTCGCAAATTTACTTACTGTTCAAATGCGGACCAATACAGCTTGAAAATATGGATGATAAGTATCAAGTGAACCCGATATTTGAACTTGGATGGGACATACCTCATAAACCTTTGCGACACCCTCTTGGGTCACCACGACGTATGGCAAAGCTTGCAAATCACGTAGTCGATGAGCTATCCGAATGGGTAGCTCTGTACGAACATAATTGGCACTCTGGAAGCTTGCTCGTAAGAAAAGCCCGGGAAGCCGAGTATAATCATACCTTGATTAGACGGTCCTCGCCCATGGAACGGCCGAAGAATACCTAGCAGGAATTGATTCCCGAATTTGAGTAGAGTGAGCAGAGCCATACCAGCTGTCTCAAAGTCAACCTTTTGGCCTCTTTGGAGGCATACAGCTCTAGCTGCCTGTTGTGGTAAAAGTGAAGTGCAGTAGATTCGTTCCGGACATGGGGACGGCGTGTGGAGGTTGGGACCAACCGTATGGTTGTGCAACGTATTCTAAACATCCTAGTCAAAATGGGAGATCATTAATTGGTAGGTCTCAAACTATAGGCCAGGCTCTATAAAAAAAGATGATGCATCCCAATGGAGGAGGATAGGCTGATTAAAACCGAGTCACTGAGAGGTACTAATCACGTGATATAAGTAGTCTACAATATCCCTTCAGATCTCAGCGCACCCATGATTAGATATGCTGATCTGCGATCCCTGTCAACTCCAATCCAGTCACCCCGCTGTTTAATAGGTATATCTTCATCTCCAAATGCATAGATGTCATCTGGATTATCTGACCCCTGCTTTAGATCATTTTCTTCTTTCTCCTCTTCCTCACGATCCCACAAAACGTCTTTCCATTGGGTGTCATTGATGGTAACAGCCACAGTTTTAGCGTCTCTAATGTTGGGCAGAATGGAAGTTAGAAGATTAGAGAGAAGCTCAGAAGTGCCATCTGCAATGGGTGAGTGGAGCACCGGGAGTGGAAGATACTCTGCCTATTTCCGATAATCAGTTTGGTTTAAGAGTGGGCTGTAGCGTGAGGTTCGCACTTCCAATAGCATGCCTTTAACAGCGCCGCCTGCCAGCATCACGTTACCTATTCGCACAAGCCAGTCGTTCCCTATTGCGTATACATGCCCTTCAATAGTTAATTGGTGTCCACCAGGCTGCCCTCTCTGAGCTGTATTTGAAGCCGTCTGGCGAACAGAAACCCAGCGTGCCTTCAGCTGGGCGAGTAGTTGCTCAAGCGCGCCTGGAGGTCGCAATGTTAAAAACGTGGTACGGTAATGCGTTGGGCCTTGTAGATATGTAGCTTCTTGACCTTCAGGCGCTGCGGCAAGGACATCTGCTCTGGTTGGAGCGAGAGGGTCTTCCAAAAGGACGAAGACATTGTCATCCATGGTAAGCGCGCACATGGCCCGTTCCGAAGGTATAAGAAAGTTGGGTATCTGGCCGAGAGTGGATCTGTACGACTTGATGGAAAGCTTCCATGCGCCTCTGTAGATGCCCTGTATATACGTAGTCTTCAGCCATACTATGATAGCAACGAACAGCTGAGGTTATCACATTGTGGTTGAGTACTATATTGTCACGAACGAGTTGGAGCCCCGACACGGGTGCATTCACCCAACGTGCAAGACTTAGAATATAATCAGTAAAGGTATCAGTGAGGAATAGCAGCCCTGCTTACCCTGTAAAACCCATACAGTACGAATCAGGACGTGACTTGCATAACTCTTAAACGCGTGACATAACATCACGCGTTTCTCTCAATCCCCTTCATGTCGCTCAAGCGCAGAGCTGTAGCACCTCCGCTCAACGAATTGCCTCTTACTCCAACACATACCTCTGGCCGGATTCTACGTAGCTCTACTCGAGCTGAAGAAACGACATCTCCTCTAACTACCCCTCGTCGAAACCTCAGGACATATGGAAACCATAAGGCAAACCAATCAGATAGTCCCTTGAAAATAAACACCAAGAAAAAGGACATTGGGGCAACCGAGGAAATTGGTAGCGAAGATGAGCTTGATACCCTGTCACAGATATCAAGACAGGGCTCCAATCTATTGTTGGTTAGCCCATCCTCCTCAAAACGCCTAAGACGACAACGGGCTTCTATCAATGATGTTTCGAAACAACAACCTACTTTTAATGCTGGCTATTTACTGTCAACAACGCAAGGAAAACTTAGGGAGAGCGGGTCCATTAAAAGCCAGCTCTTGACTATGAACTTGGGTGATGATCAACGGCCACTCGAAGGTGCGGATAGCCTTCGAACCACCCCAAGGAAGGCCAAGCGCGCGGCTCAGAAAAGTCCCGAAAAGTCTCTCAAGAAGCAGAAAATCATGGTCTCCGAAGCCACGCCTACTAGAGCGTCAACAGAACGCCCCCTTAATGTGGATTCAACCCGGTCACCTCTCACGTCATCGGTTGCTAGCTCGGGAGTGCAGCCTCGTATAGGCTCAACCCCTGATGCGCTCACAAATAGTGTGTGCTACCAGAATCCCAACATTTGCATCATGTCCTGACGTACCTCCAGCTGCACTCACAAACCCCATATCACAACCCAAGAAGAGCACAATTGTATCAATTCCCTCTAGGCTGTCTTCCCACACGCTGCCACAACACCTTCATCAATGTTTAAATGCACAAAAGAGAGCCATTTTACGTGCCCTCGACCAAATATCAGATGCTACATGTCTTGATGATGATAGCATTGACAATGATATAGAACCATCAACAAATTCAGCTGCCATAGAGCAGCTAACAAGCCTCCTTCACGGAACTATCACTCGCGGTGAAGGAAATAGCTGTCTCATTTTAGGACCGAGGGGCAGCGGAAAGTCTAGAGTAAGATTCAGAATTATGACATATATTCCTAGGAATCTAACGAATATGATACGATACAGCTTGCCGAAAAATGTCTATCACAGATATCAGGAGAAGCCCCTTTCATAATTCGACTCTCAGGATGGACCCAGTATAATGATCGCCTAGCCATGCGGGAGATTGCATATCAACTTGGCCAACTAACCGGAACCTCTTTCCTTGATCCAATTAACGACGCATCTAGAGATGCCGACAAGGTAGACTTTGAAGATGTCAACCCCTTTTGGGACGGCCCGGCGACTTCCAAGATATCCCTTCCCCCATCTTCTCATCTTCCAGCACTCATATCAATCCTTCCTACCCTCCAACGACCTACTATAATTATACTCGATGGATTTGACCTCTTTGCGCTGCACCCCCGCCAGTTCCTACTGTACTGTCTGCTTGACGCGGTGCAAAGCTGCAGCGCATCATCAGGGGGCCATGGCCTTGCAGTAATTGGGCTCACAAGTCGCTTTGACACAATATCTATGCTTGAAAAGCGAGTCAAAAGCCGATTTTCTGGGAGAATGATCCGAACAGCATCCCCACGTACGATTCGTAGTTGGGAGAAGATCATTAGGACGGTCTTATATTCAAATATCAGCGATCTTGTGACCACCCAATGTGACGACAACACACTTGCGGAATGGCATGCGTTGTGGATAGATGTGGTTGATTCATTTATTGGTGATCAAGTGGTACAGACAGCGTGGAATGAATCATTTGGCGTGGCAAGGGACATCAGGATGCTGAACAGGATGTTGGTGAGTAGAGCTTTGTGTGCTTCCACCCGGCAGACCTGTCCTACCTCTGTCCCAGCTCTCTGTCGTTCTCCACCTTTCACCGAGCTTGCCTTTCTTGTCCCCTGCCCACCTAACATCTGCAGCAATTGCACAGCGCACTCGTCCCCGCTTTCCGCTTCTCCATAGTGAGTTCTTGTCTTCCTGATAACATGCCAACAACCTCAGCTTGTCGTTCAGCTTTATCTTATCCTAGTATTTGTTTGCTCATTGCAAGCGTTCATGCTGATACAGCTGGTCATCCTACATTTACGTTTGAAATGCTCCACGAGCGCTTCCGTGATCAAGTTCGTGCCTCGAGCTCTGCTCCTGTGCAGGTAAACGGCGGGAGTATTGGAATGGTGAGATGTAGTCGTCAAATGCTCATGAGTGTACGTCTTTGCCTTGTTGCGGTGGGCTAACGCTTGTTTACATTATTGTCAGGCTTTCGAAAACTTGATTTCCACTCAGGTATTCATCCCCGTGGCCGCATATGTCCCTAGTATCGCCAAAGAGTTTGTTAGGTATCGCTCCTGCATTGAAAGAGGTGAGATAAGGAAAGCAGTAGATAGAGCGAATCAAGTCAACCTGAAAAAATGGTTAACGAAGGGTACATAAGCTAACCCATCCTATGTGGTTAAGACTATGGCTTTATTGCTTACTTTGAGACCCCAGACTAGTTGAGCGGTGCATGTTACGTTTTACTATCAACGAGACTGTACGGTAAACAAAGCTAGTTGCTTCAAAATGGTCATGTACAAAACAAAAGGCGGAAAAATTATCTGGGCGATTGTAAACAAAAATCAATACGCAACCCCGACAAGACCCCTATAACAACAACAACGGCTCGTGTAAGCAAGTCAACACAACAAAGGATGTAATAGCTACCCCTTCGTATCGCGGCTAGGCCAGTCACCACTCTCCCAGAAGGACAGAACTTCGACAGCTTGACTCTCTGCAAGTGATTTATCATCTTGTGTGTCGGGTATAAAAGTTTCACCACCGTTTCGAAACACATCAAGGTCGAGTAGATCAAGATTGCGCTCCATAGATTCCTCAATCAGTTCTCCATTGCGCATGCTATTTTGATCTCGAGCTCGATATATATCAGATAAAGGGCGTCTTGAACTTTCAATCATTGTTTTGAAGTTTCTGTCCTTAAACATACTTCTGTCCCAATGGCTTGTTTCCTCAGCCAACTCACGAAGTACACTGAGGAGTGTGTTGGGGTTTTCCGCATCATATGTTTGCTCGACTGTATCTGTTTCCGAGTTCCGTGACTCTAGCTTAGAGACAACTTTTTCTGTACCCACACTCGAATCAGATGCATCTGGAAGAATCATAGATCTGAGCGGTGAAGGTCCGACCGTGGGGCTACGTCGGACGCGGAAGGACAATCTGCGTGGCCTCCATCCGATCTTAGATGAATTATTTGGTTTTATGAGAGGGGAAACGATGGAAATTGGCATAGTAGAGGATGTCGAGGATCGGAGAAAACTGTGCGAACTATCGACGTTCGGTCCACAGACAGGCGAAAGAGGTCGCCGGGTAATCAGGCCGTTATCATTCTCGAGAGTGCCCTGTTTGCCTTGGTCGAGATTATTAAACGCAGTGGGGAAATCAAGTCTAGTAGGTGCAGGAATCAATGCGTACGGATAAGAAATTCGGAGAGCTTCGTGGTTGGGTTTCAAAAAGGAACGAGCTGGCAGAGGCAAAGGAGGGCTAAAACTGAAGATAGGAACAGAGCCAGGGGTTATAGAGGTTACTTGAGGAATGGATATGCAATTAGCTGGCTGACCCGACAGCTGATTTAATGCTTTGCCTGGTGTAACGAGCCTAAGTGAACTATTTTCAAGAAAAGTCGATGATGATAAATAGCGATTTCTATCTACTGAACTCTTCAAATAAAATGCGTTCGTTTGGGTCTTGGCATTGTTCATGTCCTTTCGGCTCATGGATGGCAGAGAAAACCGTCTTATTAATAGCGTAATAGGAGATCCTGAAGGATATGCTAGAAGGGAGCGGTTCGGGAGTCTAAGAGAATGAGACTGGCGTGGCCTTCCTACACCTGTCGTGTCGCGTCTTTCTTTGAAAGCACGCATGCCGCCAAAGTTCCTTGGAGACGTCTCGTCTATCGCCGCGGACCCGTATGTCTGGTAAGACCTGGAAAGACTAGAGCCAGCAGGAGAAGAGCGATTAGGGGAACACTGTTTACATCTTGACTTTGCCATTGGAATTGGGACGCTTGTTTCCCAACCAGGCGAGCCGAAAAACCCGACGAAGAATGCCGCTCCAGCGCCATCGCCTTTCCAGACCGATGGAAGGGAAAACGTAGACGAGCGATTGAAAACAGAGCTTGCAAATGATTGCCTTGACTTGCGAGCCTTGACAAACATCCGCTTGCACGCTAAAAGGCAGGACAAGAGAAGAAGAGCAATCAGCAGGACCACGAAACATGCAGAACTAGCCACTGAGTTTAAGATACGCGAGGACGACGCAGACGCAGACGATGGGAGGAGTAGCATACAGAACAGAAAAAATAGTAAAAATAGTGGCGCTGCCATGACTGACAGTCACAAAGTAATAAAACACTCAACGGCCGCGCATTGATGAATGCTTATGTAATTCACACGACAGTTTGGTCCATCAAGTACATACTTACTTACACTACACCCTAGTATCCACCACTCTGACGGATCGAGTCAGCTGCGTGCTCTTGGGCTATGTAGATTAGAGATCATCCATAAACGAATTACTTTTACTTGTTGTCCGTACATACCTTGGTCTTTTGCTCTCTCTCGATCAATATAATCAAGCTACATATATGTGTGGAACCATAAGTTGATCATTCCAATCTTCTGGTTGTTGTCCCTTACCCCTTTCGTCTCAACGATATTATCAATGGCAGCACCTGCAAACAAAGCACTAGTGTTATACTATGAGTCTGTATAGCAAGACCAACGACTTTGCCGACACATACAAAATTTCCTTTGCTTTCGCATGAGAGTCGGGAACGCCGTTTCTTGCGACGTGGTCTTCATAAGCCTTGGCAGCCTGATGTATATAGCACTGGTTAGTAGCGCTGATACAGGCTTAGAATATAAGCCTACTTCGTACGAAGCAGCTGCTGCAATCAGCTCATGAGATAGGGTAGCTTTATGAGGTGCATTGGCAACCTGAGGCGATGTCTAATGAACATGCTACGCCGACAAAGGTAAAGAGTCATAAACACCTGACTGTATGCTTGAGCTTGTTCTGAGTCGTCATCAAACCAGCCCATGGTCTACGTGTTTGGAAGAACTGTATGAGTTATAATCACTGCAGGAGGGGCTTAAATACCTTGCCAGGGGTGCGCATGATGTGACTAAAAATAGCTATGGCCATGGGACATATTACGCTAAAAAAAGGTTGCGCCCTGGTATTAATAGAATACATCAACTTCTACTGTATTTATTCCTACTTACCCCCACCAAAGGCATCACATGGGCCCGTCGTATCGGGTCGTATCAGCTCCGTAACTCCCTGTGCCATTTAAAGACTGTTATCATCTCACTCTCATGCACATGTCTCGCTCGGCGGTATCTTGAACCACATAATTCCCAACAAGGTAAAATTTCCAGGCACATGGCTGATACGCGTCTCTCCACTCCAGGCACCTAATACTCTCCAGAAGGTGAGTCATCATTGTCTAAACGATCATGATTCGTGTAAAATGGATAGCGCAGCTGTCTCCGATCTCCGATAGTAAGGTCATCCTCTGACGAACTAGTACTACTCCAGCTGCGCCCAGCGACATCCGCCACATGTTCGCTTGCCCGTTTAGTTTCTGTCATCGACGGAACGAGAGTTGGGAATGACCTCGCTCTGAATTTGGAGAGTAGACTCCCAGATAACGATCTGGGGTGGTACAAGCTCGACGATGATGGAGACCGATCAGCTGAACCTAAAGCTGGTCTATTTGAAGACGGGTTGAGAAGCTCAGATGTCCATTTCCGGCGAATGCTAAGAGAACGAAGAGGGTCGTGGATAGGACCGACATTTGGGGTGATACTCCCTGATGCTGGCGAAGGGGATGCATTGGCATGACCACGTTTGAAGAACCAACGAGAGCCTCGGCTAAATGCGGCTTCAGCATCAGGATCGACTGATATCGGATGATCTGAACTGGTCTGAGGCGAAACGGCGGCTGGATGTATGTGGGGGTCGAAGACAGGGGGGTTGCTGAGGTGATTCTCGTGGAGTATCGCTCTTCCTTTCAATGTCTTGCGGACGAATTCACGACCTAAAAATATTTGCTTTTCTATCTTGGCTCTATTTTCGATCATATGCAACTTGGGGCCCGATGCTCGGTAAACAACGATAAGGCGGGAAAGAGTCTTCTTACTTTAGGCCATGTGACCGACTCTCCAACTCGTATCATTCGCTGCAGTTCGGGTGGGTCAGGATCGCTAAGTAACCGAAACCAATCCTGCAGCGAAGGTAGTTGGATATATAGTGAGATATACGTATTTTGGCAAGCGGGGATCTTACCCAGAGGCGTGTTTTTGGCCAGATGCTAAACGCGAGAATTAGATAATAGGGAAAACGGGTGGTAACTGGTCAACGCTCACGTAACAGCACCATCAAATCGTTGTAGGAAAACACTTGACCAATCCTGCCCAAGCAGCTGAGGAAGCAGCTCAAGATCACGTATTACTTTGAAATTCTTTGAAAGTTCGTGTTTTAACCACTGCTCGGCTGCGGACAGCAGAAAATTGCCTCTCCAGCCTAGAACAATGCAATAGCGAACTTCTTAAAACTACGAAAATGACGCACCTTTGCCTTTTCTGTGCGCAACAGGCTTCCCAGCAGAACCGCGTGGCGCGAAAAAAAAGAGATGGACGTGTGGGTTGACTTGTGAAACCACAGGATGTGTCACTAGATGGTGGTTCGCGATTCAAACAAAAGCCGGTATATAGGAACTCCATTATCGTACCGTTGAAATATAGATTCAACGCTTGGAGTGGTATATCCACCCTGAATTGTGCGTTCATAGATGATAAACTGGAGAGTAAATTTCAGATCATACCTGAGAGAGCCATCTTTGAACCTACTACCCCAGTTCCACGGCACGACGGTCCCGTCTTTAAGCTTTTGCAACAATACGACTGGATTCAGTATACCAGGCACAGCAGCCGATGCAAGCAATGCTGTCCAAATTAAAGTATCGGGAGCAGTCATATAGTTAAGCAGTTTCGTCGGCCTGAGATCAAATGACAGGTCGTTAGGCACAATTCCCATCGCTTTTGCACACGTACGAATGACGATCAGCAGGGATGACTGAGATGTTTAAAATACGGCCGGTCCTCATGTATGCTTCTTTAAAGGTCATGGAACCACGTGTAAAGAACGTGCACTGCGTACGACTTAGCATATGGATGATATCGGGCTGTAGAATGTATGATGATGACGTACCTTTCTTGCCCATCTGACGAATTTGAGCATTAGCAGAACAGAGCTATTAGAGCAGCTTGGTGCATACAATACGCTGTCAAAACGTGCACCTGTCCGCCAGAGTCTCTCAAGCCAAATCTTATACGGCTCTTCGCAAGCTGTTATACGATTGGCCAGCTCTGGCACCAAGAGAAGTTTGAGCTCCTCAGAAGTCCGTGTACATACCAAAGCTGCGATGAGGCCCCCTGCGCTGGTGCCTGTAACGACTCGTGGAAGCAGGTTAACGTCAAGAAAAGCTTTGACAACGCCAACATGATCTAGCAGTGCGATGAGTCATAGGTGTCATGTACGTCGCATACTTGAACCGTACAATAACCAAAAGAAGCCCCTCCTGAAAGACACAGTGCAGAGATACCTTGCCAAGAGATAACAGCCAATGTGAATTTAGTAAAATAGTAAAACTTATAAGCTGAAATCTTACCCAAATTTGTATTGGCACTCTTGAAAAATCTTTTTTTCTCATCGGTGGACAATTCTGGCGTCTCGCGGATAAAAACTAGCGCCTTTTCCAACTCAATGAAGTAAGCTATGTAGACGTTAGTTTTTTTTAGTGTACTGGTGAAGTACATACATTCGATAAGATCCTTAGTGCCGAGGAATGTCTACTAATGATAAGCAAGAGTGTTCAGGCAGAAGGCTTATACTTACTTCGCTATACAGTCTACAAGTTAATGTCAACAGAATACTCTTAACAGGTGCTAGGGCTACATCACTCGCCGTGGTGACTCAACTCCAGCAAAATTGGCGCGGATACACGTTTCTAACACCCCAAGGCAGCCTCGAGCATCTTTTTTCTCGCGCAGAGTTCTCAGGGACCTCCGCACCTTTTGAGGGCCAGCGTGGTAATACCCAGTACTGATAAAGTCGTGTGCTTACCTTTTTTACTAACTTCCAATCATAAAATGGGTCCTCATCTACCTTCTTCCATTCGTGAAAATGGAGAAAGCGATCAAGGGTTTCTGCTGCTTTTTTCCATTCCTAAAATCTACTCAATGACTAAGAACCATCTTCTAGCACCGCACTCACCTCATAAGTTCGTGCGGCTCGTAGTTTTTTTCTCAAGACTCCCTTTTTTCCACGCCCTAATGGGTGTGCTCGTTTATATAGATGTAGAAGACGTTGTTGGCTAACTTACATGCTGTTACCCACTCTTTGGTGTTAACCACTTGCCTGATTATGACATAAAATCCAAATTCGGCTGCTATGAAAATGAATATAAAGCACTTTCCAAAGTTCAGTGGAATTATGTTGAAGGAAATGCGATAGATTTCACCAAGAGAGGCCATCGTAGCAGAAGGAACAGCCAGTCACTGCGCTTGTCGTGCGGTTTGTCCTTCTTTCTGCGTCTTGGAGTGGGTTTGGAGGGAGCTTCAAACTGGAATTTGGTAAATTACATACCTCCTGACTTTCAAGTTGATTGGGGCGAAGTCTGACAACGCGGAGACCTTCCGTATCCGGGTTGGTAATGGCAAAGCTGGAGAAGCCAGTGGAGTTCCGGATGCGTTTGGCGAAGAAGCATCTTGGGAATCGAAATATAGCTCATCAGCCACGAGAGCCTTGGCAAATGCTTGAATGTGTCTAGCCGACTTCTGAGCTCAGTGACCAAAAAACAAGCTGTTTGAGATTGACACCAGCTCACGGCTCTTCAATATATTCTGCAGTAAGTAGGGAGTCTCCAGATGATTGTGCGTGTCGGTCCCCGGATGAGTTAAAATTTTGTAGGGTCATATGTGGTTATAATGGCAAACTGAGCTCGAGTATGGGAGGAGTGTATAAAGAATTGACGTCAAGGCTGATTAAATAAGCTCCATTGGCTTTGGGATCCCGATCATTGGAATCCTCATCCAGTCATGTCGACCGAACCATCATCACTTGTCTCTACTGATACATTGGCCGCTGCAGCAGAAAGGAGAGCCAGTCAGATATCTTTGCAGTCTACGGCAGCCCAAAATCTCGCACAGCACGAACGGCGCCAAGTCTTCCGACGACTCATAGATCCCGGCATCATACGGCCAAACTCAAAGGAGCAGGCATCTGCCTCGCTCAAAGTAAACCCTTTCCTCTTACTCTGATAGGATACCCTTCAAGTTTTCACTATAGACTCTGTTGGCTATTGCCGAGAACTTACTGCGTGAACCTGACAACCCAAAGTTCCAGCAGTTCAAGCCCACGAATAGTATTATCAAGAAGAACCTCGTGGATCCTAAGGGGGCCCTTGAATATGCCATTGAAGTTAGTCGAGTTTCATGAGCTTAATGTTCAAACCATGGGCTCAACAAGACTTGTTCAAGTAGCTTGGTTTTCGTCCTGAGGTAGGTGAATATTGCGTCCTCGACAGCACATCTAATTCGCAATTTAGGTCAAAAATTTCCAGCCTTATTATACATTCAACTCCCGAAGGATAGATGAGCTCAATGTTGGAACAGCGATACTCAGGGAGTTTGTAATCCTAGAGAAGGAGCGGGAAGAGCGTGCAGCTCGTTCGCAAGTTGATCAGAAGGCTGTTGCCGCCGCAGTAGCAAATCAGGTAGATGTCCATTGCAGGTACTTGCAGCGGAACTGTTTAAGAACGTATACAGGTAAAATTGGCCTTCATGGATGATAGGAAGACCAAGATGCTCCAAGATGACATGGAGAGGGAACGGCTAGCTGCCCGTGCCACTGCTACGGCCAATAACCAGGTCTCGTCCCTTGAAGTAACTCCTGTGGTACTCGACTCCACGCCACATTCTTCAGTCACTCGTATACCAGGATCAGGACATAGACTAACTAACGATGAATCGTTACCGGACTCTTAAACTCCAATAACGCAACTTATATCTCCTTCCATATCATGCAAGCTGAGATGTTGTATTACGTTAATGATAGTAGCTTTCTTATTGTCGCGTACAAGGATACTTTAAATGATCCGAAAGTTTCATGTATGAAGTGCGTGAAACTACAGGATTTGGTGGTGCTGGGAATTTCAAAAGGGTATCCATGCAAATCTGATCACTGTTGTGGGCTGATATGTGGGGATGATCAATATGACGCCAGATTCGAGGCTATAGTTGACCTACAAGCATTGAATGCCTTGATTCGTTGTGAAACTATACTGTCCCGCCGTTTTGAGGCAGGTTTCGAAACTGCTGAGAACGAAGCGGGGCGGCTTAACTTATCGTTCAGCTCTGATCCTTGGTTAGCGGTGCCCATCAGGGAGGAGGATCGACCCAACCCCAGTTCCTGGTGTGATTGTACAACCTGTCCTTTCGGTAAAGTTCGTAAAGGCGAGATCACATCCTCAAACCCAAGTGCTGGAACTTTTCCGAATGCGCTCGACAAACGAGATCCCGGACCGGATGAAGAAGGCTGGGGAAGTCGGAGGTAGCCATTAGACTCAGTGGGAACGCCAGGGTTCGTACTGGTTGGCCGTAGGTTCGGTACCCTACGGCGAGCTAACAGCTCTTCCGATAAACTTTTTGTCGGCTTGTAGAACTCCGACCGATATGTGTCAAGTCCGTTAGTCGTGCCTGAGTCATCCATTGATTCCATATCTTCGAGTAGTTTGACTTCAGTAATGGAAGACTTTAACGATCCGAAGGATCCGCTTGATTCAATTCTTTCCATCATCACCATCGCATGCAGTTCTGAATGAGTCAATCGGCTGTGAACTGGATTGTTGCGGGCTGGGTTACTGGATTTGCTCTTGCCATTGGATGAGCTGGGAGGTGGAGTGATGCGGGGACAGTCTGATGAGGGCCAGAGATTGAAATGTGGATAGACGGCAGGATCTGATTCATCATCGGCAATAAATTCCAGGAACGTGTAAGATGACGAACATAAATCAAACACTGGATACTGAGCCATGATCTTCACAGAAACCGCGACAGCTTCTGTCGTCGTTTTGCATTCGGTTTTCAAGTCGTATGTGTTTGGGTACAGATCAAAATATGGATATACAGCTGGATCTGTTGATGGTTAATCTTGTCAGCGTATTTCAGAATTATCGCTTTGCATCTTACAAAGATTGAACTTAGGATAACCGATGCATCTGTCATGATGGAATTGAGTTTGTGTGCCAAAAGCGCCGATCGAAGGAACACCGATTTCGAGGTTTTCTCTATTCTTGGTTTCGGGGGCGTAAAGACTTGGCGGTAAAGAGGAATAGGCTTCAACGAAGGGATACATGACAGGATCTAAACAGTAATCGAAGTTGACAGACCACGCTGGAGCAGGGAGATGGGCTTACATAGGTCGAACATTGGATATCGCCATGTTCCGTGGATGGGACGATCCTTGCGGGCACAGGACTGTCTGCCGGTCACGGTTGGATCTGTGAGTATGATTAGGCAGGGTAATGAGAGGGAAGGGGATTTATGCAGCTTACACAGGTCGAAGTGAGGATATTTTAACTTCAATGGGTTACTTTTGACAACTGTTGTCGTCTCGACTTTAGGATCTTTGGTAAGCTCATGAGTTAAAACGGGGTAAGCAATATTTTTTGAAGAGGTTGTTGGTTTCGTAGCTACTAACCAATACGAGGGTGTAAGATATTTTGACAGTAAAGGGGACTTCCAGGACTCACGCTCGGTGGAAGGGGCGCCTCTCGTGCGTAGATGTGAAATTTCATAATTGCTGGTGGGCCATATGATAGGATCTGCTGACGCAATGAATATATAGGGTGCACCAACTGTGACAAAACTCACAGAGGTCGAAATAAGGATATACTCCAGGATCTAGGGCTGATTAAATGTCCAACTAGGGTTTGATATGAGATCAACTTACATAAAGCTAGGTACGGGTACTTTGCGTGATGTTGAACGTTAACTGGAGACAACCAATTCGATGTAGCCTTAGAAAGTGCTGCAGGGTCGATGAGAGGATCTGGTAATAACTCAGTCACAAATGTAGAACACAGGCTTAAAAACCGACAGAGGTTGAATTCTGGGTAACCAGAAGGACTTCCATTGCTTGCCATTACGCTCTTACGAGTAGCTGGTGAGCCTGGTATAGAATAAGAAATGGGTGTAGAGTCTTTTCCGAATCGAGAGCGGCTTACAGACATCCAAGTTCAGAAGATTTGCTCCTTTGTGTGGCGTGATAGTTTCATGATGTTGACGATAAGGATCTACAGCGGGATCTGACAGGAAATGAGCTAATGTTGTGTAGATGATACTCTCACACTGACATAAGTCAAAGTAAGGATAGCAGTAAGTTACTGTGGCGGTCGGTTTAGCCACTATAGAAACTGGTGGGTAAACCTCGTATATGCTGCTAGGGTACGTAGCAGGATCTGTAATGACTGTAAGGCACCAAGGTAATTACGTGGCTGAGGATTTGTCTCACAGATATCGAAAATAGGATAACTGGGCGCCAATTTGGAGGTTACAAGCTGTGGCCGTCCAAAAGTTTGTGAGGATATATCTGGTGGCAGTGAAGGGGCAAGGCTAAATGCTGCAGGTTCCGCCGTGAAATTTCGAGACAGCGGAACTGCAGGGTATAAGTCAAAATGAGGATAGGCTGGCTGGTCTAGGGACAACGGTTTGAGTAGTTTCATTATCTCGATTCTGAACTCACATAGCACCATATGAGGGTAGACAAAAGAAGCAATAACGGCCAAAGGACCGCCAGTTTCAAGGGATGCATTCCGGGAATGCTGGCGGAATATGGGAGGTATATGGCGAGAAAGATCTCCAATATATGGCCATGATTGACCCCATGGCTGAATTGTTGACCGTGCAGAAGAATGGTGGCGGCAAGTATTGGATGAACGAGAATAGCCGGCATCGAAGTATGGCCAAGAGTGGCCCCATGGGGTAGGGGCCACCACAGTACCCGGATCCTGGAGTTCACGATGACCTGTGTCAGTCCTGATATGGAAGGGAGTAATGAGAGGGGCAGGAGAGCATAACGGCGGGCCACAGGAAGTTGCTGACGTCAAAGGTGTTGCTGGCTTACTGAACTCATCGCGACCGCCTAGGTGTATAGGCTGGGACCTAGAGTCACTGCAAAGGGGTAATACGGGCTGGGAGGTAGAGCCCCAACTAGTGGCCGTTGAGGGTGTAACAGGCCGACTAAACACACCTCTCTCACCTAGATCGATCGAAAGCGCACGGGAGATGCTGACAGGTGAACGGGGGGATTCAAGGGGAGGACCCCAACTGGTGGCTGTAGAAGGGGTTAACGGCACATACTCGTACATGCGATGGGCAATGTCCGGAGATGGTAGTCGGTACATGCTAGAGCGTGGGGATGGTAAGGTGTAGTCCGAAGGTCCGAATGAAGTGCAATCCGATGGTGTAAGGCAGACAGAGCCTTCCACTCGATTTGCAATATGAATAGATGGTAGCCGAGCTGGGGATACGGGAAATATAAGCCCATGATCACTAGGACCAGCAGACGACGGTGACCAAGTATAGTCTTCAAGATTGAGCTCTTCATCAGATGAAATCAGAAGCGAATCATTGACGGGTAACACATCCGGCATGTCAATCTGTTCTATACTAACTTTCCTCGTCGCAGAAAGGGGTGTGGGTTTCGAGATAGTACTCGCCCTCCATGACTTGACGCGATCATCGAGGCCAATCCTGGCTGATTTGGGCTCTTCCTCCTGAAAAATTGGAGATAGAACTTGCGATTGTACCTGAACGTGCCTAGGAGGAGATAACGGAACATGGGAAGCAGATCGCGACCCCGAATGAGTCGACGTAAGGTCGAATCTATCAACAAGAGAAAGTTTGCGAGGAATGTGTCGGGCTGATGGGGTAATACTATGGCTCTCCTGGTCATCATCTAGTAAACCTGTGCTGCTCTCGCCTCGTTCAGGAGCTATAGGGGTAACAGAAGGATTCGAAACGGGGGTATGATTTGTGTAATCTCTGTGAGACGACGCCATCCACGATGCATACCATCGAGCTTGCCGCAGATCGATGTCAAATTCTATCTTTCCATTTACTGGCGACCTCAATGCCGAAAACGATTCAAAAACGTGACTCCAAAAGAGAGGCCACGATTCATCAGATATGCGAGGCGTCATGGTTGCCCCATTGTCTGTAAAGTGGGGGTAGAGACATAAACCTGCTGTGCTAGGGAAATTGTATTCGCGTGCTATGGCAGCTAATTGACTGTACATCTACATCACCTTTAACGTTTGGTCGCAAGACCTCTAAGAACACTCACGGTAGGAAAAAGAGGCATCAGCAGTCCTTGGGATAACCGATGCGGGGGCCCAGTAGATAACGTATGGCCTAACTGACCATGTTTCTGGCTAAATGAGGGAGGGGGAACAACAATTACAAATGCCTTTGAGCCTTTTTGTGGGGCTCTTTCACGAGATTCTCTAAGCCCTGAGGTATGGTAGACAATTGATGATGTCCTGTGAAAACGAACACCTGGTAGTTCTGGGCGCTCAGGTATGGGTGCTGAATAGGCAGAAAGTTCAGCTTCGCTGGAGCGGGGCTCGTGGCCAGTTGAAAGGAGCGCAGATGCCGAAACATGTGCGGGCTCTACAACGTCGGCGGTTGTATCAGGGGGACTAGGAAGAGCTCGAGGAAATTCGAAAGGTGTAGGTTTGTGAAAGGACGACCCAGTCAGTCGAGGCATAACAAACAAAAATTTACTAGAGCACGACCAGCGAGTAAAAGAAGATTTCGTGTAGCAGGAAGGAAGGAAGGAAATAGCAACAAAAATCAGGGTAGCAAGTCAACAAACTGATAGGATCAGTGCCAAGACAATTCAGGCTGACAACGGATCCATGCGAAACAGACGACAGCCCAGTTGCCTAGTTTTATGATACCCTTGAATTAGTCAAGCGGAACCATGGGACGGAGAAGACAAAAGTCTAATCGAGAAATAACGCTTATAGTTACTTATTTGCAATGGATTTACATTTGTACTCACCACGTGATCTCCAATATCTTTGCCGACTGTCGCTATGGATGAGCAACTAGCCCAGATTTCAACTCTGAACCAGAAGGATAAAGGGCCCGCTTTTACTGCACTTATACCTAGTATCCTCGCTGCTCAGGATCCGTCCATACTTGCCACAGATCTTCACAAACTTGTCGACGTCGTTGTCAACCAGGACAACATTGGACTAGTTATTGGCAGACAGGTCTTATCAGAACTTGTCAGGATCTTGGCTGGAGGCTCGATAAAAGATGCAGAGCTGCGAAAGCGCGTCGTAGAAGATACTCTGGCAACAGTACAACCGAGGATCGTGAGCTACGAAGAACAAGTATGTTATATCCTAACCCTACTAGGGTGTACCTAATCCAAACACTTGGAGGCTAATAGCTTGCGCTTCCAATTGGCCGATCTTCTCGAAGGAGAAGAGGAATGGAGCGATGCTGCCAAAGTGCTCATGGGTATATCACTGGACTCTGGTCAAAGGTATACTTGGTACTTATCTGTCCTTTCTCCTTCACAAGCTAATTCGTTTATGACGAGACTTATTGGCGATTCAGACAAACTCCGAGTTTATGTTCGTATCGTCCGGCTTTTGCTAGAGGACGAAGATTCTATCCAGGCCGAAACATACTATAACCGAGCTGCACTGCTCGTGCATTCGACAAACGATCGCGAGACCCTGTTGCAATTCAAGCTTTGTCAGGCTCGAATAAGTGACTATGGTCGCAAATTTCTAGAGGCTGCTAGTCGTTATCATGAACTCAGTTATGTCGGAGAGATCGACGAGGATGAACGACGCCACATGCTGTCAGTGTGTGATAGCCAATTCTGCACATTGCTCATCTGTATCTTTAGGTTGGCCGCTGTGACTTGTGCAGTTTTAGCACCCGCAGGACCTAATCGATCTAGAGTCCTTGCATCTCTTTATCGTGATGAGCGCACACCTGAACTTCCTACATACAATATTCTCTCCAAGATGTTTCTTGACCACATCCTGCGCCCAGCTGAAGTCAAAATGTTTGAGAGGACTCTTAAACCCCATCAACTAGCAAAAATAGCTATTTCTTCTAATGATAGGCTTGCCTCGGTTGGGCAGAATGACTCCTCTGGGACACATGAACCGGCTGCAAGCACTCGGACAGGCCCTTCCACAGTCTTGGACCGTGCTGTCATGGAGCACAATCTACTTGCAAGCTCAAAGATATACAACAACATCACCTTTCGTGGTTTGGGCTCCTTACTTGATTTGACACCAGGTGCTGCAGAGACTATGGCACGTAAGATGATTGAACAGGGCCGACTACGCGGGTCAATTGACCAGGTGGACAGCCTTATTTGGTTTGAAGCGAATCGTGAAGAGAATGACGCGCAGGGCAAAGCGGGTGGCCTTGGCGATGTTGAAGAGGCTGAGGACACTGGTGCTCCCTTCACAAAACGATGGGATACCCAGATTAGGCTAACGGCAGCAAATGTGAGTTTGAGCCCATTCAATAAAGTCTGGTTGTGCATGAACGTTGTATCACATTCAGGTTGAATCTATAGTTCAACATCTGACTGAGAAAGGTCTCACCCGGGTTGCTCCAATAATAGCATAGTCTGTTCGAAAATTTGACTGTTAAGACTACTATAAATTTAGTATATCTAGACATGATGGTCTGTTGTAGCTTCCTCATTTTTTTTTTTTTTCTTAGCACGTTCGCGTTTTGTCTCAAGCTCATGCCATTCGCCTTCTAGTGTTGCGAGTCTGAGCACCACGTGTAACCATTAATACCAGCATGTATAATTCAAGGCCGTCAGAATACTCACCCAGCTGGGAGTACTGCTCGGGGTTCCTCCTGGGTAAAATAAGGGGCATCCATGGCTTGTAAAGCCGTTGCGCGTTGCTCTGGGTTGTAAGTGAGTAGCTGCTCAGCGAGGTCTAGAGCTGCAGGCGACATCCATCTGTTCAGTTCTTTTGAGTCGTCAAATCTTTGTAGTGGCGTTCAGAACCCGTACTTTTGGAACAATTCCCGAAAACGATCAGGTATGGCTTCTTTGGGTTTTACTAGCTCATACCACGGCAGATTCATGATGCCAGGCCAACGATCTTGAGTTGGAGTACCGAAAATCTTATACACAACGTCAAGTTGGTGAATCTCATCGTTTCCCTGGAAGACGGGTTTCTTCGTAAATAATTCTAGCATGATGCAACTTTCCAACTCATATCAGCCCTGAGGTGAATGTAGCAGCACTAGACGCACCCAGCACTCCACATATCAACTTCTGGCCCGTATATCGTAGCACCGAACAACAGCTCTGGTGGACGATACCATAGGGTGATGACTCTGTTTGTGTAGTCGGTACGCCGTCGTTTCTGGTAAAAGCGAGCTAGGCCAAAATCTGCAAGTTTAAGCTCCCCTTGGTTGTTGATGAGAATGTTAGATCCTTTGATATCACGATGAATGACTCCTTTGTGATGAAGATAAGCCAAGCCGGCCAGCATCTGATGACATAAGGACTTGAGATGCGCTTCCGTAAAATTAAACTGTGTTTGAGACAGTACTCCTGTCAGATCATGGTCCATATACTCGAAAACCATATATACGGAACCTGTGCGGACAGTTGAGATATGTTAAGTTAACAAGATAAACCGAGCTGACCACTAGACACCACCATCTCGTATAAACGCACAACGTTTGGATGTTGAAGGGACTGAAGAAGCTTAATCTCTCGCATCGCCGTAACAGGAAAGCCGTCTTTCTCTGATTCCATGCGTATTCGTTTTAACGCGACATACGCTCTCGTGACGGTATGCTGAGCTTTATATACCTTTCCGAAGGTCCCTTCGCCGACTTGCGATATTATATTATATAATTCACTATGCGAGTCGAGTGATGGTGTTAATGGAATCCCGGTACTGCGCAGTGTCTCCAAAGCAGGTGATTTGAATTTCCGTGAGAGAGGATCGGTCGACGAGGGTTGATCAGCCTCAAGAGGTACTAATGTTGGTAGTTCTTCAGTGTGCCATTCAGCACTTGACTGGGCTGTTCTCTGTGGCGAGAGAGAAGGGGGCGATGGCCAAGTTTTCCTCTCGTGATGAAGAGTTCGATGTGCGTACTGAGGGGGAATTTGGCGAGGCTTTTGGTATGTTTCTTCTCCTACAATCACAGTGGAGGATGATGGCGCAACGTGAATGCCATCCGTAGAAGAGTCCACATCTTCTTCATCTCCAGGAAAGAATTTCTTGAGCAACAAGCTTGGTTGCCCAATTGGCTTGAAACCAGCATTTTTTACCGGTGTAAAGCGCGAAATGGGAGCAACTTGGTCAGGTTTGTGTTCTGGAAATGCTGGTTGAGGGGGGAAGGAATTCGAATGTGAGGGGCGAACATTAGAGGCCGTTGATTGGCCTTCTGTGGTTGCGGGGGGGTATGGTATTTGGGGGTGCGTGGGGACGCCAGTGGGAGGAGGCATAGAATCAACACCTGATGATGTCTTGCGTCGATCGCTCTGAACTGCCATTGAGATATCATATATAGATCGAGAATCAGGCACTCACGTTAAAGTATTTGCCATTCGTCTGATTCTTACCGTTTCTCTGGTGACCGGATTTACGAGTTGCGGTAGTCGCCACACGGAGGGGAATTATGGGCGACGGTGTTGCATCCGAATTTGGGGGAGGAAGCCGATGGATAGCCCGCACCCTACCCGGAGGGCTGTGGCTGACACTCCGTCCGCTGCTCGCATTCGATATCGACGACACGCTTCTCCGACGCCGGACGTGACTCACAGGACTTGTTTTCGGTGACAGCGATGCCTTCTTGACATATTTGGCATTTGGCCTTAATATTGCCCGCCCTCTATCGCCCACATAGTTTGTGGGGCTCCTCGAAGACATAGGCGATGAGTCCTTTCCGTGACGAGTATGGTGAGGTAATGTTGTCCGTCCTCTCCTGCTAGGTGAACGGTAGCCAGTAGGGCTTTTCCTTGGAGAAAGCGGAGAATAGACAGAATAATCTTGGTTTTCGTATTGTTTGCCATGGGGCGAACTGGCAACCCAGGGCGCACGTTCCCTATCACTAGGAGAATGATGTGGAGGAGCGACAGGAGTATCACCTCGACGTCGACGTTTCGGTGCAGGTGAGAGAGAGCGTGACATCGAGCGGTGGCCCCAAGAGGATGGATGGGAATAATGAGAGCCGGTGGGAGAGCGCGACCGAGAACGAGAACGGGTACGCCTCTGCTTTTTCGGGGGCGGAGGTTTTGTGGCTCTGTCTGATGAGGGGTAAACTTCTCGCCTGTGCCAGCTAAAAAAAAAACAACTTGAGTGGATAAGGGAGAAAGACGAGAAAAAAGTTACTTGTTCAAGGAGCCATCATCATGTCTCCAATCACGTTTAGGCTTGTACGAACTTCGTTTATTGCCTTTAGAGTTCGTGTTCGAGTAGGATGTAGAGGTTCTGTTGGAAGTGGAGTTGCGCGGCACATTTCGACCCCCTTGATCACGATTGCCACGATTTGAAGGTTGCCAGCTTGGAGCTGGATCCCACGAACGTTCAGCTGGTATAAGGTCTTTCTCTTGCGGAGCATCATCCCATGTTGGAGCAGAATTATCCCAAGCTTTATTCCTGCGGTGGGTATCCCACCCTGAATCGCTCTGAAATTTTTGTCCTCCTTTATCCCGGCGGTGCTCGGGCAGCCAGTTCGGTGACCGTCTGTCACTGGACCTAGTGTCTGTGGTAGCTACTATATGCCGGTCGTCAAGTCTGCTATCCTCCGTCCAAAGATCGAGTTGTGTCGCTCTGTGTTCATGGGAAAGGACGGTGGGATTACGGGAAGATGACTCTGCATAGGGGGTCGGTGGATATGAGTAGTCGTACCGCTGAGACCAGTCATCCCGAGTATTCAGATATCGCACGTCGCGGCCTGACCAGGAAGTAGAAGCTGTTTCGTATGAGTACCTCGTAGAGCTGGGAGACACCCCATAACCCTCGCCGTGTCGAGAAGGTTCACTCAGGCGCGAGTAGGTTTCAGGACGCATATTATCAGCCTGGGTAAGATAACGCTCATCATCTTGCCCTTTGTTTCCCCGACTCCGTTTGTTATGTCTTCCATGTGAACGCATTCGAAATAGTTACACGTCGAAGAGCGGTTACTGGTGACGAAGGTTTGGTTCTGTGTTACGTATTGTCGTTTTGTAAAATTGCAAGGCTTTACCCTGCTGAGGGGTCATACAGCTGTAAAATCTGGGTTGAAAACAAGTTTGATATCACACAAGGGAGAGTTCTATCAGTGGTAGAGCCAGACACGATCTTCTTGTTACAGAGCTAAATTTGAGAGGCAGTCAATATCGTCTTTCGACAAATTGAAAGTGGAATAGAGAACTTACGAAAAAGAATAAATCTGAAGACAGACACGTTCAGGCCAGTCTTAAATTTGACCAAGATGAAAATATATGTGTGCCTTTTGATATATGTAGTAGAGCGAATGAGTGAGTGGGTGAGTAGTAAGCGCACAGGGCTGACACTTTGATCGCCAAGCTCTGGAACTTCTCCACATAGAGTATTTCTCAACTCATCAGTGCTCAGTAGACTCTGGAGTTAGGGACAAAACCAAAGAATTCATGAAATATATGTAAGGGACCTGATGGTGAGTAGAGTATTATATTTATCTATTGTTCAACCAAATTTTCTTTTTTTTAATCTTTTTCGGTGGACATAAATATTCGTCCCTGCCCCATCCAAGCTTAGCAACATAGATTAAATATACATGTGCATGTTACAGCTCTCATCGTCCATGAAAGCATGATATCTGGGTAGAATTACTGATTCCGGCACTCTGTATTGGCCCTTTCGGCTAAGAGGGCGGTAAAGTTATAGCGCATCGACCGAGTTCTGCTCAGATGGGCATTTGTTTTAATGATGCTCGTCGCATTAGACGTTCTTGAGAATTCGCTTAAGACGTTCGAAGGCGCGAAGAGCTACTAGTTTGTTAGTCATATTTATGTTTAAGGGATCTCAAGGAAGGATTGACCTTTACTGTGTGATCAATCCCACTGACAGCAACGAGTGGAAGGTGGGGGTGTCCCTCAACCGTATTGACAACACTGCCGTCACCTTCGTATATTGCATGGAGAACCCCAGTGGCTTTCCGCCAGATGAAAAAGTTGCCATCATCGGAACCGGACGCAACCAACTCATTTGTTGGGCCCAGGAAATTCACTAAATTATGAAAGATGCTTATATAGTCGCTTATAGCATATAAGACTATCTTACCATCTTTGACAGTTTCCACATTACGGGCACCAGCATAACGTTGTTGAGGAAGCACCATTGGGATACGTGAACAGGAGTCCTCGTAAAGCTCACTCGTGTTTGTGAGTTTCGGGTAGTCCTCTTCTTCATCACTATCATCGTCATGGTCAATATCATCTTCGCCCATGGAATCGTCGTCACTCATGTTATCAATGCCTGCGGCGAAGGATGCATAATCTTCTGATCTGCCCAAGCCACTGTTACTCAAACCACTGGCAAGTTTGGTTGCGGCAAGCTCCTCGGTGCGCTTCCGTTTCGGACTCGGACCAAGCATAGAGGACTGAGATGATAATGTAGAAACTTTCTCGGATTCTGGATGGTCGTATGTGGAATAGAGATATACCGCATCGCCACTAAAATCTACCATGGTCACATCAGGATTGGACGAAATACAAGAGGAAGATGACAGCACTTAATAATACCTGTATAGTGTTTCAACTGTTTGTCATGCAGATATAGTGAGAGTCTATCACCTCGTGTCCGTTATGAGTTGACATTCGAGCACCTGTAATGTGATCGCGGATACGGATCCGCTCCCCGCGTTCGCTGTTAGTTTTTATTGGCCTTCCAAATCGGCGAATGCATGTAGTAAGAGAAAGCCCATTGGGTGTTGTCTCAGGAACTCCCCATTCCTCACGAAGCTCTCGGCCAACATGCCGTCGATCGAAAAGATAGCCCTTTCAATGTGTCAGGCTTCGTCAGTGATGAAGATGAGGGATAGAGACACAAACATGGGATGAATCTCCAGCAACCACGAAGTGATATGGCGTAAGGGGTGAAAGCGCAAGTGTTGACAATTCATGGTCAATTTTCACAAGAGGTGTAGGACAAAGACTACGGTAGCAGTCATGAGATGCTCTTAAGTCGTGTTGACGCACTGTTCCGTCCTGCAAAGACTTGGCTATGACTGTTAGCTTGTCAAGTTGGGGAACTTACCTCGCTGGCAGTTAGAAATAAATCTGGACTGTACTCTGTAACGATTCGTTTTACGCGGTCTTGATGACAGCGAAGTACATGAGTACATAATTGATCAGCGTTGTAAGAGGATTCGTGGCCATTCGGCGCAGCGCTGATATTTCCAAGATCAAATACCCGAACTTCTTGATCGCCTGCAACAGTGACACTAGGTACAGTGTAAAACCATGTGCCTTCAAACCTTTATCCACTCACATTCGTGATGAATAGGGAAGCATCTGTGTGCTAAAGATGTTGGCTCGGTGGCCTGTATGTATGACAGAACGGCAGGTATATGGGTATTCGCGAGACGTGTCGGCTGCGTCAATGGCCCATATCCGTATCGTTGTATCATCTCCTCCGCTGATCAATAACTCTCCATTGTTCGCCCAGCTTAAAGCATTAACACATCTGAGGGAGCTAAGATTCAGAAGTTAGTTGTGCAGTGCGCGCCTACCCTGTATGGCCTATTGAAGCGTCTCCAAGAACAGCAACCCTATCTAGTGTGCGTTCAAAGGTTTGCGATAAAAGATACCGTCTAAGTCGTACAGAAGGGTAAAGAGACAGTGGACAGTGGGTGTACCTGGTGTTCATGGTTAGGAGGTTGATGGATCAAGCTCATTCGCCCACAACAGTTCTCACGTGAACGTAAACGCAGGTTTAGTGTATAACGAATCTCGGGTCACTTCGAGGGAAGTTACATGACTTGTGTAAGTTATGATACATGAGGTCCGATTTCGGCGAAGGTGGAGTGTAAGTTCATCTACGCAGACTTGGCGAAACCAACAGCGTTCCTGCCCAGATCATAAACGGTGAAGTATTTACGAAGGAACACATCACCTTGCATACGTGTTAAAAATGTATACAACTTATGATTTGAATAAAACCCTTACCAACGATCCAAAGTGAACCACCAGGCAATTGGATATCTAAGCCTGTAAAAGAGGAAATGCAAGTCCCCTGAACTTCAAGAATATAATCGCTGCCCTTCAACGGATAGGCTTTGCCTGCGAAATAGAAGGAAAACTCGGGGAGGTTGGGTACCTTTGAGCAATCAATGGTATACTGTCCATTCCACGACTTCTTGGCACCAATTTGAGCATTGATCATCTCAGCCACATCGGAAGGAAGAGCGATGAGCGAAGTGCCTGGGCACACGTGAGAACACATCACAGAAGACCAGCGGATTATCGACACAAACCTGTGTCAATGGCTGCGCCGGTATTTTCCAGCTCGAGCTCATCGCTACCAAAAACTACTTTCTCCAGCTCGACTTCCCAATAAGCCTTACGCCGTACGGGGACGTAAGTTATATCGCCTGTATACGCAGATTTATCAATTCCGCCGAAGGTAGCTTCACCACCATCATCTTCCGAGGAACCAATCCTGAATGAGAAGACAGGGTCATCTACAAGCTTCTCGCGGATCATGTTGTAAAATGGGGGAGTGATGTGGTTCACGGAGATAGTGTCATATGCCAGGCCAAGAATGCCATCAAACCTTGCAAAGGAGATAGATTGGTAAGATTGTGACGAGAGTGAAAGGGTAAGCTTACTTTCCAAACGCGAAGGCAAGGCCTGGCTCCTGAGTAGCTTCTGCAAAGTCCTGTTTCGGAACTACGAGCCCAGCCATGGTGAACTTATCTTGGGAGACAAATCCTTGCATAGAGCCGGACCCATATTGAATCTCAAACTCTGATCCGTTTGCCTTGTAGGTTGATGACGCGGAAGAGTCGTATTTAGTGTGAAGGAAGCAGGCGATAGAGGTGCATTTGGTGCTAGGCACCCACAAATTACTCGAACTGCAGTCTAGGTAAGAATTACTGGCATGCATGTTAAAATGACAAGATACCCAGTGTCAAGAACAACCTTGAACTGAGGCACAGATTAGATGATTGACACAGAAAAAGGAAAGCAAGCTTACCGTTTGAGGGGGTGTGCCGAGAGTGATCTCTGCAAAGTATTGTGCATTTAAGAAGTCTATGATGGGTGCAATAAGTATTGATGAGTATGACGCTGAAGCGAATAGGACATACTGCTGAGAGGCACAGAGTGTCCGCCTTTGAGTTGCTCCTGGGTCCAATAGAGTTGTTCACCGTCTTTGGAGGGAGGACGAGACAAATGGCGGCCTGAGCCACCTGCACCGAAAAGAGGAGATTGCATTTGGGCACCATACTTTTCAGCAAGGTAAGCAATCTCAAGACTGGGGTTGTCAGAGGCACGGGGGAGCTTCGTTAGCTTGACTTTGTGAACACCCGCCGCGGAAACAAAAGGCAGGAGCCCAAGGAAAAAGGGAGTAAGGATCATAGTAGTAGTCAATAAGTCAACAACCAACAGTCGTTCACAAACGTCGTCTTTTGAACGTCATGTGGCGGCTTCTGCCGAGTCACGTGTATAGATTTGACTCCGCATGAAGTACTTGGCAAACCGGCAGATAGCACACTCTTGAGTTCTCCATGGGTTCGCGTCCGAGTCGGGACCATATCCTCAATAACACCGAGTCTCTCATTCTCGCTCAAGCGGTCTGGGAATATGGGGCGAACGCGTGGTCATCTGTTGCAAAAATAATATCAAAACATCCCTTGGTTTCACGCCCGAAATCCTTCTTTACCGCTCAGGTCCGTTACCTTGATAATGGGTGTATTCGAAAAACTGCTGAACGATAAGCTAGTCATCACATGCTATGTATGAGCATCTCATGAAAGAAGTAGGTCTTGAACGGTGAGAGATGTTGTACCCCTTATGAGACAAAGGTCCTCAGTTATCTATCAAAGGACCGAGGCATGTAATATAATACACTGTTGGTCCCTCTTCGAGACAATCTGATCTATAAAAGCTTATTTAAATGTAGCTCCAGTAAATCACCAACTCGCAGAGAATTTTTATCGGGCACGCGTCGGGGAACTACGTGGGCTCATTCTTGCAGAGGAGGCGAAATTCAAGTTGGTAGCTGGCGTCCAATTTGGCTGTCGTTGACCCATTTAAACACAGATCTATTCTCTCCGAAATAGAAATGATCCGCTCTGGCAAGTACGATAATGATATAAAGGCGAGAATGACTGGCGTTCCAGCTGCATCAGTGAGACCATATACAATTTTCGCGTTGTTACTCTTTTTGCTGAATCATTTCTTCAGATGTCCATACCGACGTCATACAAAGCAATCAGTGGACCCCAGATAAGCGAGGTCACTGATAACCCCATACCCATTTCTCAGTTGCCAGTACGTGTCTAAGCTGTTTGAGATATCCTAATTCAAATACCAAGTATAGGAACGCCCTCTGGCACTCAGTGAAAGTTTTCTTGATGGAAGGACGGTTCCAGAGACTCTCAGGGAACCAGCGCTTGAATCTGAAAAACCTGCATCTATCGACCCGATCTATCTGCTCCCATCCACCCCCCGTGATAATGAGCACGCTGACCATAAGGTAGAGGGCAATGATGAGCCGGTAATTAACAAGGAACATCTGGAAATCGAAGCACCCAATTATAGTCCCATACCAGAGCCGGAGGTCGAGGAGGATCAACCAGCTGATTTTCAAGAGGAGAAACAGGAGGAAGAGGAGGAAGAGGAGGAGGCCGACGCAGGGAGAGAGATCACGAAGGAAACGGACGAAACATTACAGGAGGAAGAGGAAGAGGAAGAGGAAGAGGAAGAGGAAGAGGAAGAGGAAGAGGTAGAGGAAGAGGAGGAAGGAGAGGGGGAAGAGGAGGAAGAGGAAGAAGAAGAAGAAGCGGAGAAAGGGGAGAAAGGGCAAAACACCCCGCAGAAAGTGGAATTTCACGAGGACACTGGGGTACTAGACTTACCTGCTCAAGAGAGTGTGTCGTCTCCACGAGTACCACAACCAGATTCAACGCCCGAGGCAGACCATATAATAGATAGCGAGTCCTCGGGAGAGGAACCCCTCCATGCATCTCGCCGTAAGTTTAAACTGTACATCCTTTTGCTAATGCCCACCATATCCCCAGGGTCTACAAGACGTCGAAGATCTATTGTCTCCTTTACTCAGCCATTACAAACGCGTGGTAAAACCCGTCGACAGCGTGCAGATAGCATTCTAATGGAGGCTAAGGAAAGAGAGTCGGATGTTAAATTGGACGGAGGTGACGGTGACAAGGACGCAGCTTCAATTACTGAAATAGATCAGGGCGCCTCTCCTGCAACTGTTGACACTACTATGCGACGTAGGGAAGGTACGTCGACTGCAAGGTTGATTTTCTACATCAATGACCATAACATATCAGGAAAACGTAAAACACCCTCTGCTGAGGAAGTCGAGTCCCCTCGTGAAAAAAAAAAAGCGAGAGATGAGTCTGAACCAGCGGACGAAGACGATTCTGGTGTGTCTCTGCCTATCGTTGATATGTCCGCAACTTGATCTCAGAATTGACGCCAGGCCCAAGTTCACAAGTACGAGGCCGACGTCAAGGTATCGCCCGCTCAGAAGGACAGGTTGCTCTCAAGCGCTTTCAGAACGTCATCGGTATGCTTCACTCCCAGATATCCCAACACCGAAATGGCAATATCTTCCACAATCCTATCAAGAATTCTGAAGCTCCTGACTATCATGAGATAGTAAAACGACCAATGGACCTCAAAACTATCAAGATGAAGGTCAAGGATGGATCAATTTCAAACTCATTGGAATACCAAAGAAATATCTTTCTTATGTTCGCCAATGCGATGATGTACAATCGACCAGGTTCCGATGTGCACACCATGGCTGAGGATGTAAGACTTGCCGACCTATGGCTACTATCGAATTGGCTAAATGCCTGTTCTTAGATGATGATTGAAAGTGAAGGTCATATCCTTGCGTTTCGACAGACAGAGGGCCTCGTTAGAGGGGTGCATCGCTGACATACGTCAGGGCGTGGTTCTCATGAGAACATTTGCTACATGTTGATACGATTTTTATCACACATATGCTAGATCTTGTTATGCAGCACAGCAGGACTGGTCTGGTTATATGTGATGAGATAAACATAAAGATATTGATTATGGGTAATAATAAGATACGCTTGTATACATTTTTCTAATTGTATGAAGGCGGTCAGAACCAGGGATGATGCATTTCTCCCATTTTTACAAGCTCGATAGGGTTGGTTGCTCGAGAGATGAGGCCTGTTACTGTTTGGATGACGGGAACCGTCCCAATGTTATTTTGGTTCACCGCCTAGAACGTGGTAAATTTTTTGGACTGTTCTGGTAACAGAGAGGCTCACCTGTTCTCTTTCTATTTTGCATGCCATAGCCTCCGCTCGTTTGACAACACCATCAACATTCTGAGCAACACTCTGTCTGAATAGCATATCTACTTGCGAAGGCTGATTTCGCATAGCCATCCAAGAGTTAACCTCGTCGCGACTATACAAGCAAAGATTTTGTTCCAACTCGAACTGGGATCCACAATTAGTACTTGGCCGATATTATCTCTAAATCACTAACCTCGGGATCGGTGAGAGAGCGGGCTATGGCCAATATCCCAGATGTCAAAAGACCCTCCGTAAAGATGGGCCCAACAAAGTGCTGCATGTTAGGCGTGAAGCGAAATGGTACTACATCACTAGTAGCAAAAAGTGGAAATGCATTCGAAACTCCTAGCAATATATATCAGTGTACAGTCCCAGATTGACGCTGAAGACATGCCAGGTAGGAGCTCGGACATCGCGACCAATCCAGTAGAACGGGACACGTGGAATCTGTGTGGAAGTCTGCTTGAAATACAGAGGGTGTACGTCATGAAAGCAGAGGATGCAACTTGTAGAGTAAATTGTTTCCTCATTCGCCATAGCTCGCTAGGATTAGCCATTGTGCTGACCATATACTTTGAACAACAGCGGTCAGTATCGGATGAACCAGAGTGTGATTATATACCTTGGTAATTATATCCTCTGGAACCATCTTGACGGTAACTTCATCATAAATATCCTTCTTCAGTGTAAAATACTCCGTTTTAGCCAGCTGAGTCTCCCTGTCAAACATGCTCCAAAGAGAAGTAGATTATGGTACCTGTCGAGACGGGGGCTGTCGAAATTCCTTCAATACTTTCTTGACCTTCTCACCCGAGAACAGTATTGGTTCTTCCCTGGATATGCCAATAGTTTGACAATGTCGGTCGTATATATCCCCAAGTGGGACATATGATGCATCCATCTGAACCAAACGTACCATAGGACTGAAGGAAATAGTGGGAGGTAGGTGGAACAAGAGATTGCGCTTCCTGCTCTCCTTCTTACGGACCAAAGCACTAGCCAATATCAATACTAATTCACTCGTAGCTGATAATAACAAACCTATTGAAAGTCCGAAGAATCTGGATAACCCGGTCTTCTCGGCGGTAGTGCCGGAAACCAGGTAGTTGGACTGAGAACGTGATTTTCGAGTTGTCGCTTCCCTGGATAGTGAAACGCCTCCAACACAGTCCACTAGAGCGATAGTTGTCGACCTTTGGAGCAAACTTCTGGATTCGTACAAAGTTCTGATTGCTATCCTTATCCTTGAGGAGATAGATAAGCGGAATATTGTTTTGGGGTACATGCTGCACCTACCTCAGTGTATTGACCAGGAACTTCGATTTCATCAACTTTACTATACTGAAACTCGGTTAGATAATGACTGAGCATTGCCAGCTGTTGGACACGAGGGCGAGCGTCCAGGATACTTTCGTATCTATCTCTCCATTGTTGAAGCTTTTGAACGTACTCATATAGATTTGGCTTGCTGTGTAAAAAGTCTTCCTCATACTCTTTCTGTTTGCCGTTGTGAGTCTCAACAAATTTCGAATGGTGGTAGGCTTACTTTGACGATTGGCGGGATACCTGCAGACATTCGAGTGATCGCATCAACGGTATGTTGTCGTAGCTGACCGTCATCATCGGATTGGTTCATTCGAATGACATAATTCTATACATCTGCTGGGTCAGCGATATGTGACGTTGGGGTCAAGTAGGCTGGTTACTTGAACAGCATCTTGGAGTAACAGACAGATGCTTCGATATGTCTCCTCGTCGGCCAGTAATTTGAATTTGTGAGAAATTTGATCAACCATGGTTTCCAAACTAAGAATAAGAAGGGGGAATGATGTTTTTAAGACATTAAGCACGTCGTCTACATGATCTGAGGGCTGACGAGGGGGGCTAGGGGCATCCGAGGCAGATTGTTGGCCAGCATGGTTAATGTTTCCAGAAGGTTGGGACGTTGCGCCAGATTGTGATGTCTGGAAAGTGTTAGCATCAAGTGTTGCGTCAGTTCCATCGCGCCGTGAAGGGTCTACAGCCACCATGTTTGAGCTTGCCGCTTGGGCAGCTTGTATTTTCTCTTGATTTTTTCTGATAATTTGCATCTCCTCACGCGTAGTGCGTAATTGATAGAATAAAGCCTGCAAACCGTTTGAGCCTATTCTTCAAGTGAACGATAAATGGTCATACCTGGGGGAAAAACTTGGCTAAATTGAGAAGAACATATCTCGCTTGCCTGATCTCGCGGTGGGATAGTGAAAGGAGGAGTTGAGGGATGAGAGGGACCCAGAACCAGTAAGCAGCGTCTCCTTTGTACGTATCAAATGCACGAGAGATTGTGGAAAGGTTATCGTCAAGGCTGAGTAGCCATAAGATGCGTGAAATCATTGGCCGACTTTTTCCGCTTTTGTATTGCCCTGCAGCCTGCAAATAACAGCTGACTGCGTTGGCAGCATAAGAGAGGTCATTTGGATATTCCTTGAACATGCGATCGTTGAAGCGGCCCCATTCAGCCCAGGCTTTAGCCTGAGTAATGTCGAGTTGCACGGCCTGTCCAAACGCATGATTTGCTTCATCGTTACGATTGAAGCGAGCGTGAAACATGCCCTTCAAGGTGTGGAACTCGGCTTTTTGAGCCGGGGAGAAAAACATTAGGTTGGTATTGTTGATGACTTCTAACCCTGCCTGAAGGTCATTAGGCTTTTGGTAATGACATCGTGCCTGTTCGCGGAGCTTCAGGAAGGCCTCTGATATTTCGATATTGGGCAAAGTGTATATTTTCGTCAAAGAGGTAAAGCATACGTCAAGAAGATCGTGTTTGCGGGCGACGTGGGCAAAACGGTTGATAATCCACGCAGTTTCGTGATAACCTCGGTATCCATATGTGTTGGGGTTGGTAGACGATGCGCCTGAGGTTGGATTAGAGCCAGAGATCAGAGGAATATAGGCGTTGTTAATTGAATGGAAAACGTTTTGTCTCCAGGCTACAAGATCACTCCATATGCTTATATCATCGTGAAGATTAGGTAGTCTTTCGCGCCATGCCTGGAGTACCATCTTTAGCTCAGATGACTTCTTCTCTAGGTTCTGCGCGTTAGTCTGCGACAAAGAACCAAATATTTGAACAGCTTCCTGCAACTCAACAAATTGTTGGAAATGCTGTAGGAGTGGCACGTGAGCAGCCGAAAGGTGAGGTGGCAGAGCGATCCATTTTCTCAATGATAGTTGCATGGCGTCTTCCAAAGTCTTTGTAAACTCGACGTTTTTTTCCAGTGCTGCTGGCATCTTCAGTAGAGCGACGAAAGCCTCGAATACCCTACGCCGCGGGGTCGGCGTGTCGGGCAATTGGTTGATTTGTTCCTCAAGAGTTTCCCGCTGGGCGGCCCACTCTACTGTTCTCCAGGCACTTTCAAGCAGGAGTTCTTGGTTCCCTTCGCTTTTTGCTAGGTCATAGAGTAGATCCCACTGCTGCAATTTTTCGGCCGAAAGAATCCAATGATCCTCCCAAAGGCAATATTCAGATTCTGAAAACGGGATAGAACCCGCTCGCACTTTGCTCTGCGCCGACTCGTAAGCAAGAGAGGCCTGCTCCCACATCCCGTTTTGCTCAAAGGCAATAGCGATGTTTGTTTCCTCATGTAAACAACGGCGCCGCCATACGCCGTAAAACAAGTCTTCCTCAGCAAGTTCCGCGTATACATCGGCAAGGGAGTCATAAACATAATCGCGCACGATAGGGTCATCATCCTTGACCTGGTCGAATGATGCCCCAAGAATCTCTAAACCAACGTACCACGCGCCGAACGTCTTCGCGAGATATTTGACGAGGTGAGGGGGGAGCGTCATTGAGGGGGAACATGCTTGTATTCCTGTGAGCAAAGTCTGTATTACATTTGGCCGTATGTGGGCTTGTCGTATGTGGTAATCCTTGCTGAGAAGACTGATGATGTGGTGTGTAATTTCTGCTTGCTCTCGGCGTGAGAGACACGACCATACGGATGGGAATACAGATACCCAGGTATCATGGGCGATTTGAGGGTCAAGAAATAGCAGACGCTGGACTGGGCGAACAATCGCATGGATTTTTGGGCACGGGATTGAGGGTGAGACGGAGATGACCGATCTGCGATCGTACGAAACAAGAGCATCCATATCAGAGGACCCAAGCATCAGATAGAGAGCAAGGTAGATCCAGTGATTGTCAGCCAAAGCTTCCCAGTTTTGCACGCCAAAGATATAGGTCAAGCGGCTGAGAAGCGAACGCGGAACGCTAGCATCTAGTAAATCTACAAACCGCTCTCGCAATAGAGCATCCTTGGCACGACACCCGAGTAGGAATGGGTGTTCTAGTCGGGTGGTCAGATCACTCCGGCGGAGTGCCGGTTCAGTGTATATCTCGTGTATAAGTTCAAGATATGTTTGGAATAGTGCATCCGAGCGACCCTCAAATACAATCATCTTTTGCAAGAGGCTGGCCTTTTCTTTCATTGTCGGATATGCCTCTTGTTTCGGCTTCGCCCACCGTTTGGCAAGGTCTAGAATATAGCGGCAGAGGGGAATACTCTTGGACTTTTCAACTAGTACCACAAGGGTACTAAGGAGCCATCGTCGTTGTTCTCCAAGGAAAGCCACAGACATTTCACAAATTTCGAAGACCATTTTCATTAGCCTGATGACGTTTTCGGACACGGTCGTGTTCGGGGTGGCTTGAACATGGTCTTTTACGAACTTGCTTAGGAGTTTTCCGAGGGGTTGGCTGAAGGGTTCAATTCGTTCAGGTGTGACCTTCACCACTGATTTGAGCATCAAAAGCGTGCCTCGAAGAGCTGTGGAGTTTCGCAAACCATCATTGATGGCCGAGTAAACAAAAGCATGGAATTCGCCAGGTTGTTCTTCATCCTCTTTAGGTAACGGGAATAACCTGATGAGTTGGTCAAAAATAGGATGCAGTGCGTCGTTCAAACCATGGTCTTCCGTAACCAGACCTTTGCGCACAAGCTGTTGAAGGATCGGGGCGTTGGCAACGAACCACGTATCGTGCTTTTCTGCGGTAATAACTTGGAGGACTTTTGCGGAAGCGAGTGCCTGTGTGAGCGTCTGTTCATTTACAAGCTCGTTCTACAAGAGTTAGCTATCTGTCTAGAAGACAGGATGTCGAATCTACCTGTTCAAGTGCCCGCGAAAAGAAGCGTAGCCCTACTGTCACGTCAGTCCACCCTTTCGGACCGACTAAAATTTTAAGCAAGGCGAGGGCTCGGGAGACCAGAGTTGCCCGAGCAGCGGGGTCATGCGGCATGGTGGCAAGCCTAACAAGGTAGCTAACCATGTTTTCTCGGAATCCTAATGGAGTTAGCCACGCCATGTCAGACTTAGTTGGGTCTATCGTTAGTGTCACGGGAGGAGCTGTTTGTGCTGCCTGTTCTTCCCATGTGTATATTATTTGGAGTAGATCCACTGATAATAAGCGTGACTCGGCCGTGGAAGTGGAGGACATGCCGATTTTGTTTAGAGAGTTCGCCATATGGGGTATGAAGAGTGAGCGAACGGGATAAAATAGCTCGGGCTGTTTCACCATGAGGTGATAGATTGCGATGTGTTGAGCAATACCCTCTTCAGCAAGGAGGCGCCGCGTAGTTTTTGCCCATTGGGGGTGACCCGGTTCAGTAGCGTCGGCACGAGGGAGGGATGGCGCCAAAATAGACAACGCTTCTTGACGGAGGCTTGCCCTGCCTTCTGAATGAGGTGAGCGCAGGAGGCCAGTCCAGGCACGTAATATAAATTTCTGAGGCGTTTGAAAGGCTGCGAAGAAGCGAGCTGCCAATAGGTATGCCGTTTGCTTTACGATAATATCTTCACTGTTAGTAATGAAGAACCAAGCACACTTGATAATGTCCTTCTTGACATCCTCGAGCAGTTCTGAAAAATGCTGTACCAGAGTGGTTGTGAGATACAGGACCTCAATTTTAAAGGTATCGTCAGTCTCAGTAAACACGTCAGATTCAGTTATTGGGCGCCAAAGGATACGGTGCATCTCAGTAATAAAGTCAATATCAAGCAACTGATCGCGAGGTGCAGGACGATTGGCGTGGACAAGTAGCGTAGGGGTGACAACATAATGCACAAACTGGGCTTTGTGCGACCAAGAGTATGAAGGATCACGAAACCAGGTGAGAAAGCGCAAGAGGATATTGCGTCGGAATATAATGTCATCGCTAAGTGAGACATGTCGGTAGAGAAAATGGGTAGTATGGACGAGGTCCATTCCTAGGTTGCGCGTAAACACGGCAACAATTTCGAAAAGTAGATCGATACGTGGTGACTGTTTGGAGGCCTGGACAAAGATATCAAGTATAATTCTGTGCCGTTGAATGATCTCTGGGGCCACTACGGCGGTGTGCTCGGGTTGTGAGACTTCTAAGTGCCAGATGTCTAATAGTGCATCAATGACATAGTCATTCTCTGCCAGCCAAAAAGGTACCAATCGCGCGAGATCGCGAAACAGCAGCATAGAAGAGAGCACATAGCTTGCTTCTGCGCCCCGAAGAAAGTGCGCCACAATGTAAGAAGTCCTGGAGGCTAGTTCGCGCTCTAAATTTGGTGCTAGTTTTGCCTCAAGAATGCTTCTCAACGTTCTCAAATGCCGCGGAAAATTGAGATGCCGAATGAAAAACTCTATACCCTCCGCTGGATACCGGTCAAGATACTTTGCAAGCGGTTCAGAGAAGGGGCTGCGAGTTGAGAAATGCATCTGTGACTCTGTTTGCACGATGGCATTGACAAGGTTCTCGAGAAAGATATTGGCAGCAGAAGGCAGGAGATGGAAAATGTTAGCTAGTCTGACCAGCTTTGTTATACCTTCGTTATTGGATAGGGGAAGGCGAGAAGAATCGATGAGCATTTGAGGGTCAGCGACAATCCGGAAATGATCAAGAAGTTTGTGCCCAATTTCTACCTTGAAGTAATTGGTGAGGAGCTCCAGCAGACGTGCTAGTCCTTCCAGGCCAGGGACAGAAAGGCGTTTAGGGTCAGCAAGGTTCATCAGAATTGGGCGCAAACCGGTTTGCAATAGTTCTTTCGGAAGGCGACTTTGGTGGGTCAAAACCATCCTCAGGCCCTCATGCGCCACATCTTTAACCTCCGGAGAAGGCGAATATAAAGATTTGAAGTACACACTTGTTACTCTGGCCCAAAACTGAGCATGGTACAAGTGACGGAGAAAAACTACACACCGCTGTCGCGTTTGAGCTTGCCGCTGGAAAAAATCGGTGAGAGGCATAGATGCGGTAAGCAATTTGATGCAGGCAACGCGTAGTTGAACAACTTCGAGTGCACCCTGTCGAGCCGACGTCCGTTCTAGTAAGGCGTTGTCATCAATATCTGCCAAAGCAAGTGTTTCATGGAGTAGTCGGAGAAGCTCGTCATTGAGTTCCACGAGTGGAGGGTCGAGGCTGACGCAGTAACGAATGGCCTCGATCATTCCTATTTGTTTTGGGAATGGAAGTGCCCGGAGGGGTTTGGTATATATTCCGGTTACGGTGCGTTCTCTATGCGGCATAAGAAGGTCAACCGCTGGCCGGCCACTAAGAGAGACTAGGAATTCAATAGACGTCTGGGCGGCTTGGCGAACAACAGAGCTGGCGCTTTGGAGCTCGGGGGAGAAGATACCAACAAGGTGGGTAAGCTTGGTCCGCGCTAGCCCAGAATTGTCGGCTTGAATATCCAATTCGGACGTGCAAATCCTCAGAACGTTTAAAAGGAGGTCGCGTACTTCATCGACGCCCCGAGGTAGATCCCGTGGAAGGTCTTTTAGGACATGGAGGAGGGTCCGAATGAGGTCTATCTCCCGTTCTATAGCCCACTTTGTTCCATATACTGGTATGGATAGCAGATTCATGATCCCATTGCAACCTGCACTCTTAGAAGTCCATGAATCTTCCAAGCATAGCCCCGTGATGCGGTTTGCAATCTGGTGCAAAATGCCCGTGATATCTTGTGGAGTTATATTACTCTTGGCACGCATCGCAATAAGGTCTTGTACGATGAGAACAAAAACAGATTGTGCTGCTTGTGCTGGAGTAGGCTGATCGCGTGCAAGGGCATAGGGTAAAGAGTCAAGAAAAGAAGCGAGGAGGCCGCTCGTCGTCGGTCTGACACCTGGTCCTCGTGAATGGCTCCGGCGAATCTCAAACTCGAATGCAAACTGAGCTACTTTTCTTATAAAGGACTCCGCCTGGGGTTGGAGATCAGGAGTGTTTACGCCATCGAAAATGCCTTGCATTGCTTGTGAAAAGACGTCTTCAATGTTTTGGCTGGTAACACCCTATTTTCAAAATTAGTTAAAGTTACCAGAAGACAAATTGTAGCTTTACCTCGTATAACATCACAGTTAAGCTATTCTCCAGGAGAGCGTAAGCGTGGGTGCGATCAAAAGGGGTTCCTTTCGTAAGCGTGCGACAAGACAAACTAATAATCGGCCCCAAATCTATTTTTTCACCAGAACCTCCAAATGAGATGGTAACCTTTGCCGGCTCAGAGTGATGACGATATTTCAAAGCTGGCTCTCTGGTCAATAATCGGCGATTCCGCCCACCCAATTTCCCAAGAATACGAATGGTAGTATGCGCGGGGTGGTGATTAGCTGGTAGTGGTTTCAAGTGACTGTGCAGGGCTTCCATAAGCTCGCGTAAAACTGTGCTCAGTGTCGGATCAAGAAAGTCAGGCGTGAGGTTGTCGATGCAGAGCTCTAGCGTTCGGAGACCCTGGGAAACTAACTCTGGACCTCCTCGTAGCGCAAGAGCGAGAGGTTGCATCAAGTATGTGAGATGAGGTAGTAGGTGTGTCAATCGCAGTGGGACTGTCAAGCAGAGCTCGACAATCATGTCGCGAGTGTGTCCCTCAGAGGCCAGCAACTGCCTGTTCAGGCTTTCTAGCATCTCGGGCAGTAAGGGTACCACGGCTTTATAAAGTAACTCAAATCGACCGCCGCCCCCACCAATAGCCCTAAAGAGAGCTCGGAGTAGATGGAAGTAATTTGTCGGTTTCGTTGCTTTAGCTGCCAGCGGAAAACAATCCATAAGAAGCTTTGGTAAGTGCGTTTTCAGTATTGGCTCGTTTAGCGAAGGGTATAATGCAACAGCTCCAAAGGCCATTTTGAACAACCGGATAGTCGCAGCGGCTGTCATGTCATCGAATTCGCCTAAAAGATGAAGCCTATCCACGAGGAAACTGAGAACAATGGCGAGAAGGGTTGGCGAGGTGGGTTCGCGCGCGAATAAGAACTGGCATATATTTAGCAAGATCATCCGTTTTGAGGCGCAGTCGAAGAAGAAATCCATCTTGTGCGTCCATACTTCTTGGAACACATGAAGATTGACCTCCAAGAGAGCATGGCCAAACCAGTCAATTGCATCGTTCTGTTCATTGACCCTCGGATCAGGATCGAAAAGCGACATGCAACGGATACAACCCTCGAATAGTCTAAAAAATAGGTCGCCCTCCGGAATTGGGGCGTCACATTTGCGTAAAGCTGCAAGACAAACGCGGAAGCCGTGTAAAAGCGTTCTGAATACCACCCGTGACTCTAGGATGACGTATCAGATTCAGTAGCTCATATGAATTGTTTACCTTACCATGGACAAGTTCCTCGGATTTCTCAATGGCGTAGATAGCCCCACCCACAGGACGAGATTTCTCGATGAAAGCAGCATCAAGAACGACAACCTGACTGGTCTCTTTTGGTGAGCCCGCGCTCGAAATCACGTCATCATGTATCAGAGCGAGCGTTTCTAGGCGCTCTAAGCACGTTTCGAACATCGCACCCAACAAGCGTGCAGCCTCCTTGGGAGTTTCTTTCGTCAAAATGGGCTCGGTTAGACCGAACATCATTTTCGCCGACATTGTGTGAAGGTTGTTGCCCAAAGCCGGATTGTGGATCAACCGGGAATAAACATGTACAATGCGTGCCAGTTGTTTTGCTGTAAGTTCATTGCGAATATGATGCACTAGATCGGCAACAGCACTATACACGGCAGCCCTGGCAGGGGATTAGACCATCAAAATATTGAACTAGGTTAGACATACCTCAGCATTTCCTTGCTGCTGACACCTCTGCCTAAGAGAACATTTTCGTCCAAAAGTTTGTCGAGATGGGGAAAAAGTGCCTTTCGCACAGGAAGCCCCATCAAATGACGAAAGACGACCATAAGCTCCTGGGGATTGAAAGTTGAAGTAAGAAGGGGTGGCTATACAAGTTGTGATAATGACCTTTCTAAGTGTGATTCCATTCGCAGGGCAATCCTGAAGCATGCGTAATGCGGTGAGAATCAAGGTCTCACCAGAGGCTTCGTCAGGCTCGCCAGAAAATCGCATCACATATGCCAAGTATGATAGAACCTGAGATCTTTTAGCTCTACACATACATATGGACTACAAAAAATATACTTTGATTTGGCAATGAATGAATTCAGTGTAAGCAGAAGCATTCTTGATAGTAGGGGCCATGCCAGCCCAAATGTTATCCATAGCTTCATAATCTTCTCTTGCTTTTTGCTGCGCGGGGGACTGTAAAGCAAGAGCCTTAAAAGCGGGTTGTCTGGTCGCCTGAATGTGGCCGGAGACCATTGATCGGTGGATTTGCGATATGATGACAATAACCATTCCCATCTCTCCCAAGACTTTGAAACTGCGTATGCTTGGCGGGACATTATTCTGGTCCAACAAGCTGGAATCCTCTGATAGAACTTGAAAGACAACTTGTTGCATGTTGCCGAATCCTTCTTGAAATATGGCTAGAAACTCGGCAAGCGATTCCTCCGTCAGAGTCCTATAGCCGCGGATTAGATCGAGTAGAGTTTTACAAGCCAGGAGACCATTCTCCTCGTTGTCTCTGCGAAGTATATGGAGCATGCACGTAAATATCGGGGCAACGAATGGTCGGACGGCTTCATTGGTAGGTAGGCGGTTGATGATTTCGAGGAGCACGCGACGGAATTGATATTCTACACTGTCTCTATGATTCGCCACTTCACCATTTCGAAGAAGATCAAGGATGGCAGGTATGAGGACAGGTATGGCTCGTATAGACTCTGTATCTCGGACCGTGTCTATCATTTCACGTATTTCGGCGGCGACTGCATGCTTGGTTCTCATGTCTAGTAGGATCGATTGTAAGTAAAATTAAATATCACGCTAGAAGAGTTTAAATACCTATGTTAGGGTCTGCAATCCTCCCTGCACGAATTTCCAAGTCAGAGAAAGTAGCCAGGTGTGGATTGGGGCCATTGGGCTCCATGGTAGACACAATAAGTCGAAATGGATTGCCTATTCTGGTCAATAGCTGTTTGGTTGTTTGTTATAGAGGGTATTGACAGCTTGTTACGTAAGTTACCAAGTCGCGACTCAGGCTCTGAACTGATCATCTTCATCTAAGCAATTTAGTTTCTGGAACTGCATAGCAAGACTGAAGAGTAACCGCCTCGAAAGCCATACGTATGAATGACACATGTACACAGCCGTGCTTGTCACGCTGAACGACGACCGTTCAATGAATCATTGCCACGTGATGGTGTATCATAGGTGTGCTGTTGTCGTTGTTGACCTATTAAACCTCTTGACGGTTGAGCTTTGACCTTGACATCAACGACGTCTCCCATCATGTTCTGTATCTCTGGACTATAAGTTAACCATCGGTTGCTTGTAGCTGACCTTTTTTTCTTATCATCTTTGTTGACTTGGAGCGGGCCTCCAGCTATCTTCTATTGCCCCCCACCTTGAAATCACTCTCATTTTGCGTTCATTTTCCATTGTTTATCCCCTGGTTTGGGTCATTGTTTTGTTGTAGAAAGACTACAGACCGATCTTTTGAATCATGCCTCCCATGGATACCCCTAATATAGATGAGTTCATCGCCCATCCTGATTAGTAGGTTTCAATTTGGAAATTTATAGCTCAAGATTTAACGTCATTGATTAGCCAACAAATATCCTCATTTTTTCTTGGAGCAGTCTTCGTCACCAGCTTGAATTATTCTTATCTCTGGATCCGAGGATTCTCTCCCAGATTCTGGGGGTGGGTTTCCAGAAATCGCTCGATATCCACCGACGTAGAGAACTTAGACCCGGAAAAAGGTTCTATCGTATCGTCTTCAACACTCGTTCGACCAGCAGAAAACCAAAGCCTCGTATTTACCCTGTCTCTATGCTTTGTCTTCACCAGCGTGGCGTACTTCGGGTCTTTATTGTCGTATAGTTCTAATGGAGGGGCTATATGTGGTAAGTAATAGTGTGACTCTCAGCTTATCTTTATTCAATTTCCCTTCACAGCATTTGTTGTCGCCTGGGGAGGCATGGCGGCACAGACAGCCAGGATCATCGGACTCGTAATCATCCTTTTCGAGCTGAGAGATCTTGGTATCCCCAGGTTGGAGTTCTATGCAGCTTTTACCTGGCTTTTTATTGCTATGGGTAATGTTACGCCCTCATAATATAATTCACGGCTGAACTTAGACGGTGCAGTTCTCGTCTTCGTTAACAATGCCATTAGCACTGGTGCTATAAGGTCAAAGATGATCCTAGCTATTCTCTGGTTTACTGAAACTAAAATAGAACTTCTAATCCAGGTTTTTTCCGCCCTTGAAGATCGCCATCTGTTATAGGAAACAGTTTGTCCTTAAAGCTGATTCCCTGTTGAGTTCTTTTGCTAAAATTTCATCTAGTTTTGTTCCGACCGCTTTGGCTACTTCTTTGATTTATTTAGCCGTTGAATTATTCGTGTTTTTTCGCCTCAAATTTCTTATCATGCGACAATCGACACCACCAAGACAGCTGTTAGCATCATGGAAAGACAGCAGAGTCGTCAAGGCACTTTCGCTATTATTTCTTGAAATGTTGACGATCGGCCCATCTGCGACACACATTAGCCTACTTGCCGATTTTATTCCTTTGAGTATTGGAGCGCTTGCGGTCCTTGGTAATAATGCTCAGCGTTGTTCCCAAAATTATGTCTCATAAGACACCCCTAGTTTCTTTCAACTCCGCGCCTACCACACGATACAAGACCATATCGGATCCTGTTGCTGTGTCTCCGATCTCAGTGGTACCCACGCCTCCAGTGGTTCGAGCAGGCTGGTTACGACGGTCGTTTGGGTCCTCTTTCAACCGCAGTAATATGACATCAGCTTCTGCGTCCCCACAGCCCGTACCAGCCACGATACCCCATCCTTTCGCGGCACAATATCTTAATGAGACGAATGTTGCATGGCCGCGACATGACCAGCAGCAAACATCCCGGTTGAGCATCGTTGAGACAATGATGAGGACACATGAAGGTGATATCGAACCTATCAAGCGTTCTGGAATACCTGTCGGCCGAGCAAGGGCAGATGCGAAGTCGTCGGCCAATGCCCCCCTGGTACCCAAAAATATGTCCCACCAGCCATTCGATGTACCCCCACTTGAGAAGTCTGCTGCTAAAAATCCGGTGGCCGGATCACATTCAGAAATGCAGTCACCTGCGATTTCTCCTGCTAGTATCCTAATGCACCCTTGGCACGAGAGGGTTCAGGGGGATAGTGCGAGACTCACATCAAGATTTTCGGTTGATGGTTCGGAGGAACTAAAAACTACGAGGTCGCGATTGTCAAAGGCCTCAGACCGATCATCAGATATGTTTAAAGGATACGCGTTTCCAAAGCCACCAGTTCCCTCTCCTCCAGGTCATATGCGACGGTATTCCAGTGCGACTCTGACGTCTCCTCTTTTCTCACAGGAAGGGAGCGACACACGTCGGTCGGGGCAGCATGTGAAATTGATCACGTTCGAATCAACTTTCCGAGGCAATGGAGGCGAGAAGATATCTTATCGTACCCCTTTACCATCTGCAAGTTCTTCTGGTACTTCCCGTTGATTATTACGTATATCAGTGGAATTGTAGAGTACAGCGGACCTGTTTATTACGTAATACAGTCTGCCTATATTGTTGCTCGTTGCTCCTGAAGGTCACTGAGCTACTTTACCTGCTGAACCATACTTATGTCGAGCGAACTCTTGAAACAAATCCAGGCAGGAAAGAAACTTAAAAAGGCAGAGACTAATGACCGCAGTGCACCCGTTGTTGATGCGCCGAAATCTTCCCTTGGTGGAGGTGGAACGACCGCCTCTGCAGGTACCTCGGCCTCAGCGCCAGCTCTAGCTGGCGCTGGACCCCCTCAACTTGCAGGACTCTTCGCTGGTGGCATGCCTAAATTGAAGCCAGCAGGTCAAAGCAACGCTTGTAAGACGGTCACTGATATACACAACACCGAATGTATCTGATCAACCGTTTAAAATGCTCAGCAAAACCCATTACTCTAGCGAAACCTCCTTTGATTCCCAAACGAGAAGGAGGAGGTATCAATACAACACTCAAACCTATAGCAGCTCCACCATCAGCTCGCCCTGCACCTAGTGTACCTGCCCGCATAGTACCTGCGGTTCCTGAGAGTGCTCCTTCCCTTTCTCGCAGAGCACCACCACCCGTGCGAACCCCTGTCCCAGCTCCAACTGCTCGTCCCACCCCTGCGGTCCCTGCACGACCGTCACCCGCATCCCGTGCCTCTCCAGCGCTTCCGCTCCGTCATTCTACCCCATCACCACCCCCATTGGCACCAGTTACACGCCCTGTGCCCGCCATCCCATCTCGATTACCGTCTGTATCTCCCAGTATAGCACCCCCTCGATCTCCAATTAAAGCTCCACCAACTACCCCAGGCAGACCGCCACCACCACCACCGCCTGCCCGCCCACTGAGTGCTGGTGCTTCTCCCCCAGTGAGAGCTATTCCACCCCCTCCGGCGCGCAAACCGCCGGTTGCAGGTAGTGGTAGTCCTGCACCGCCCCCGCGTGTTCGGGCGTTGTCCGCAGCAGACCCTCCAGTCGCCCGCCCTCCATCACCTCATACGTCACCAAGATCGAACTTGATGCCACCTAGTCAAGCATCAGGCATGAAGCCTAATTTGGCCCCACCAGCCCGGCGGGTAAGCAATACAAATGGTATGAGCCGTAAAAGTAAGAATGATAGTCACGTTCCAATGAATGAGCTAACGCCAAAAATGGCATCCAGTTCCCTCACCACCCCCAAACGCTGGGGGGCATACATTTCCTGTCTCTGATTTTCCGCCTCCTCGCGAATTTACGCCGAGAGCAAAACAGTATGTTAGTGGGCGATCACGAGGGAGTAATTTTGATCTTGGGACGTTGTAGCTATAGACAGTAGACACGTATGCATTGTAAACATAAGTCTGTCCTGATGGAGAGTGTCCGGGGTTGGACCGAATAGTCGGTTTCAAGGGCGTTGTCATTAAATATTTGTCAGACGCATAGAATTGACACGTCAGTCAATATTTTAGTCTTATAAGCCCAACCAAATTTTTATTCTTCACCTCCCCCCCTCCATTATGCGTCTCTCCTCTGTCTCATCCCCAGTATGCCTGCTTGCCTTGGCATCGCTTGCCTTCGGCGAGGCAGCCTCTGATGTACTCAAACTCACGTCATCCTCTTTTGAGCAAGCCGTCTCTACCAATTCCCTCATGCTCATAGAATTCTTTGCCCCCTGGTGCGGTCACTGCAAAGCTCTTGCCCCTCACTATGAAGAAGCTGCAACCGCTCTCAAAGAAAAAGACATCATCCTGGCCTCTGTTGACTGCGTAGACGAAGCAGATCTTTGTCAGGGGAAGGGAGTCCAGGGATACCCGTATGTCGTCGCTCCCCTTTTGTGCTTCACGGCGTTTCAACAAACCGCACAGTACTCTCAAGGTGTACAAAAATGGTGAATCAACTGACTACACCGGTCCCCGTAAAGCAGACGGTATAATCACCTACATGATAAAGTGAGTTTTTTTTTTTTTTTACGCGACGCACTAGCAATCTATTTTCCAACTCCTCTTTCTGCAGGCAATCACTTCCAGCTGTTTCAGAGGTCACTGCTGCCAACCATGAAGAGTTCCAAAAGGCAGACAAGCTCGTTGTGGTGGCATACCTACCTACACCCACCTCGGCACCCGCTCCTGAGTTTAGTGATGTTGCCGAAAAACTTCGCGACGAATACCTGTTTGGCCTAGTAACTGATGAAGAGGTCATCAAGGCTGCGGGTGTTAAAGCCCCCGCGATTGTGGTTTACCGCAGTTATGATGAGCACCGCACCGAATACCCTTATCCCGTCCTCGATACCACAGCCACAGAGATTAAGGAATGGCTCGGCGAACTCGCTATCCCAGTCATCGATGAAGTCAGCGCTGATAACTACGCCATCTATGCTCACAGCCCTAAACCCCTTGCCTACGTCTTCATTGATCCTAGCGTCGAAGGCAAGGACACTCTTGTTGAATCTGTCAGACCCGTTGCCAAAAAGTGGAAGTCAAAAGTCAATTTTGTTTGGATCGATGCCATCAAGTTTGGCGACCATGCCAGAGCCCTGAACCTTGAGGAAGCAAAATGGCCCTCTTTTGTTGTTCAGAACCTGGAAAAGCAGCTCAAGTATCCTTTCGATCAATCCAAAGAGATCACCCCCGAGGCTATCAGTGACTGGGTTGAACAGTACCTTGCCGGCAAGATTGAGCCTACTCTCAAAAGCCAGCCTGTTCCTGCATCTCAAGATGAGGCCGTTTACACGCTTGTCGGTAAGTCGTTTGAAGAGATTGTCTTTGACGACTCGAAAGATGTCTTTGTCGAATTCTATGCCACATGGTAAAAGTCGATCACTTTCTTCAGTCTATTCGATCACTAACAAGTCGCTGTCAAGGTGTGCCCACTGCAAGCGTCTCGCCCCCACTTGGGAGTCACTTGCTGAGAAATATGCAGACCGTAAAGACCGACTGGTCATGTGCGTCAATAGTTTCTTTCCATATCTCACCTCAACTTATCTAATGACCCCAGTGCCAAAATGGAAGCCCAGGACAATGACCTTCCCTCTAGCGTGCCTTTCCGCGTCTCCGGATTCCCAACCTTGAAGTTTAAACCTGCGGGTGGTCGTGATTTCATCGACTACGAGGGCGACAGGTCAATGGAAAGCCTGATTTCCTTCATAGAGGAACATGCCAAGAATTCATTGGCACCTAAAATTGTTGCTGAAGGAGATGCCCAGGTCCCTTTGGGAGGAAACAATTCCGAGCCTGCAGCGGAGCGTCATGACGAGCTCTGAACAGATTATCTTACAGATCATTCTTACAGGAATAAGAACTACCTCTAGGATATATTATTCTCTGTTGTATCAAATGTTACGCTAGGAGATGGCCAAAAGATATATGTGGCATGAAGTTCCCTCGTCGTGTTTCCACATCAAACCAGTGCCTCCTCAAGATCCCGAACGTTGAATCTCTTTTTTCGTTTTATAATAATCCGAAAACGACAGCCTTACGCCCAAAAATCGGCAATCGAGGTCAGGGTGCGCCTGTAGATGATGCACAATGGTATGTGCTCGCTCTGAAAAGGTTGAACTATATTGTACGAGCCTCTCCAGTAGTCTCGGCAAAGTATCGGATGGCCGCAATCCCGTGTCGTCACGCCCAACGTAGCCAGTGAATACGCCCTTTACTTTATTCAGTCGCCTACATAAGTCTTGTTAGATTAAGAAACGTACTCTTTTCGAGTCCAGTTCTCCGTCACGTCTCGAGGATTCCGTCAAACAGTAGTTGTAAAAGTTGTCCTGAGCAAATGTTACTAATTTATTCTGAGTGTATGAAATGAAATGGACATACGGTGGCATCGCGGAACTGTAGGATGATGGAGAAAACTTCTTTAACTTGATTCAGTATTGTGTCCTGGTGAATAATGGATATCGGCGTTGAGAAAGTTAAGAGGTCATGGTCATGTATCATATACCTCTTTTCCTGCCTTCGGATTTACCAGAAGCACTTTTCTAACAATGCGATCTAAATAAGACCGATGGGCACCAATAAGCGCATCCAGATCACCCTCCTTCTTGGTCAAGAAATCGATCAAGGTTTTCCATGAGCACTCGATGACCTCCAGATGACAATATGCTTGCATCTGGCGAATAAAATGAACCATCTCTGCCATGGCGATTCGAATCTCGTGCCACTTTAGTTCAAGCTCTACATTGCCCTTCAGCACCAACATCATAGAAAACATCATAAAAAAAAGGTGATGCACCTGGAACACGGAAAAAAGTGCGGGCGCCACCAGCTATCCTCATCCACCCTGCAGTCAACGTACCCTCAATACGTTTCATCTGCCAGAGGTGTCGGAAAAGTTTGAGGTATTTTTCCATCGAGGCTGGGTCTAGCACAGTATCGATAGGCGCATCTACTTTGTACTCCAGTGTGAACACGTCCCAGCCAATCTCACCATGGGAGTATTCGAGCATACGGGCATCGAGCCTTCGTCGCACATCCAAAGAATCTCGTGCAGCGTTGGATGATCGTACTGATGCATCGAGATGAGCAGTCAAGTTATGTCGGTATAGTGCGTTCGCCGGACGCGTTAAGCTTGGTCTGCGTGAAAGATAAACACTATTGGATAATGTAAGGTTGAACCAAACAGCATTACCCGAGAGCTTCCATCAGCCTGTCGGCAAAATCGCCATGTCCCAGCATGAGGTAGTTCTTGAGGGCACAAAGGTGATCAAGTAACTTGAACTTCTCAATGAAAACTTCGAACAAACGCTGACTTGCAACTTGATAAGCAGCATCGATGGATCGCTCGAGGCCGAGTATATCGCTATACTTGAGAGCTTTTTCAATGAAGTTAATCCCAAATAATGACAATCTAAGCGTGAATAGTAAATATACTTACTACCCCCAGTACTACCCATCTTCTCTCTTGTTACTACCCAGTCACTATCATGGCAACTGTATCGAATAAAATTTAAGCTCTTTCCCGTCGAGAATATCTGCAAGAAAAAATAAATTAACTTCTAGCGACAGTTTTGGCTATGACGGGTGGACCTTTTTCCCAAAAGCTTCTCCGACAAACATCGGAAGCATGTCTTTTCGGAACTGATATTTGGTCTCCCAGAGCCTGAGGCCCCCCTCGTGTGTATTCAAACCTTCGGCATCACCGCCAAAGCCACCGTCAGCAGAGAGTTGGCCAACTCCCCCTGCCAAGGAAGAGGGATGTGTGTATTGCGAATCAGCCATTGAGATATCTAAAGCGACAAAAAATTCTGAAAATGGATCATATAGCTCCCCAGAAAAGAGCCATTTGTCGAGAGTGACAAAGAAGGGTTTCGACACCTTTTGAACAGTTGGATTAGGCGTATAAGAGCAGTTTGCCCGACATACCTCTTCCAAAAGCTGATCGGTAAATTTACGAACAAAGGGATCCCCTGTGTCCGCGTAGCCATGTATGAGATTAACAAGAGCACCACCATGGGCATCTGCAGAACACATCAATACGGTGAATCAATAAAGCAAAACTATGGACCTCGAGCACCCTCCACGCAGACGCTCATCATCCTCATGCGTAATCTCCATTCATTGATCCACACGTCTAGTCTCCGCAGTGTCAGACCAGAGCCTTGTGGGTCATCGAGAGTCTCCAGTGTTTCCTTGGCGGTCGTATCTTTGGAAGCCATCTGGGACTCAAGGATAGCGATGAGCCGATAGTATTCCGTGAGCTGAGATTGTAGATGATGGCAAAGACTTTGTTCAATCATTCCAATACCTGTCGCCGCCTCAGTATTTCGCACGTAAGACTCTACGCGGGTGTATAGATACCCCACTTCCGATAGTCGATGAATCACCGCTTTGGTAGCATTTGAAATCGCGTATTTCTGATCATTATGAAGAAGTAGACCGCTGGCTGCTTCTTATTACACGTACTAGGTCATCCGTGAAGACTAGCGTCTTGTCAACATCCGTGTCGTCACGAAGAGAGAAACGGACGTATTTTCCGGATATGCCTTGTAAAAGATATAACGCATCTCGAAGAAGAAGCTGTTCTGGAAGCTGCGCTATACCTATTCAACGTTGAAAGATGCTATCGTTGTGAGCTAGATAGCGTACCAAAGTTGACCCGATACTCTCTCAACAATCGTGCTCTCGTTTTGACTCGCGGAACTTGGTGTATTTGAAGGGTTTGTTCGACAGGAGTTGTGGAAAATGAACTTTGGGGTAGAGGTTGCGTTATAGATGAAAGAAAAGCTGTTGAAACCTGTGATTGGCGAGATGACGCCAGGCTGAAGAGGAATAACACTGAAGCGTGTTTCCTCGAAAGCACGGACTACAAATGATTATCTTTCAAAAGATCAATTGTGGAAACCAGCCTCACCTGATCGAGGAGCCGTGAAAGAAGATTCATAAACTTCAACGAACTGACGCCAGAGGGTGATGACTGGAGTACTACAGGCTGTCATTAGAACACCATTTTAGGACGTCTCTTGTTTGCTCACAGTGTCTTTTAATCTGGTTCGAAAGGTTCCCCACGTCTGGCTCTTGATTAGATCCTATATGGCTTGACAAGATTGAATTACAACAGGCATCAATGGAATAATGGTGAATTACCTGGATAAAATATCTTGGCAATGGGAAACGAGATCATATCTAACGCCCTGATTTATACGAGCGATAGGTACTACAGAGCATACAAGAGACTCTAGTGCAGGAGCTAAAGTCGACGATGGCATCCCTTGTTTGAGTTCAAGTTAGGATGTAATATACCACGTGATCGTGCTGCCGTCTTGCCGTCTTGCAAAGATGATTACACGTCAACCTCAGGCTAGCGGTAGTATTTGTTTCCTTAGAAGTCTGATCAGTGCCGATCCCAGTCAGGTGGCGACACCATATGCATGTATGTGAATCAAATAATTATGGGGAAGTCATTCCTGGCCATCAAAGACAACTCGCAACATAACAATCTAGTAAAAACAGGCTTAAAGCTTGACTTCCTTCAATCCATGCTTCCAGAAGGTCAGATAGGCTGTAGTCCAACATTCAATAAGCAGTAATCATGCAAGCCGAAGAAAGGACATACGAGTCGAGCCGTCAGCCTACCAACGAGAATAATGAGTACTCCAGCGTAACATAAAACGGGTGACCTACACGATAGTTGAGGAGCGCAACCATTCCATCGGGGTTCATTGATTCTCCAACAAACTAGATAGACGAATTCAGTCAGCCTTTACCAATTACACACAAGGTCTTACAAATTCGAAATCCTTGAAATTCGCGATTATCTTTTTGGCATATAAGCTGGCATTTTTCTCAAACTCTGCAACTTGCTCTTCTGGTAATTTAGCCTTGACCGCCTTCATATATCCCTTCATATACTTCAATGAGTATGATGGTTCCTTGTACGCAGATTTAGCTGTGGGCATACCTTGAGATATGATAGATACGATTTTTTGTCGAAAGACGTTGTTTGAAGACGAAATGTGTATACGACGTTGTTAACTTGAGATGCACCATCCTCAAGATTTTCTTGCTCTTCTTCTGCAGAGGGATTCGCGCCTAAGCTTTACTGAGTAAAGAGACCTGAGTTTTGGGATAAAGAATATACCAATGTCTACATCAGCTCCAGCCTTGACTGTTATCAGCTGGCAGTCAACTTCATACACCGCATCATCCACGAGTTTCCTGGAGTTCATTATCAGTCTAGGTCTGGTGGTTCGGGTAGGTCTGGAACTGACATAGAAAAGGCGTCAGAGAACATCTCATCGCCGGTAAGTATGTCTTGATATAAAAGCATATCGTAGAAGAATAACAACACCAAGTGGGTGGTAGTTTGCAGCTGGAGAAAAACTATCTCGAATCGATCATCGATCAATCTTATCAGACTCAATAAGTCACATGACCTTCAAGTGATATACACGTGAAAGGGTCAAAAATTTGGCTTTAAAGAGGAGAACCGTGGATGGAATACCAGCCAGTTATTGTCAAGACTCATCCTCGGCCATTCTCTGCCAAACATGGCCCTGAATCAAGATACTGGCGCCAGTTTAAACACCCTGTTTTTGTCAAAGAATACGCTCCTATCACCTCTGTTCATTTCTCCCCCAGTAAACCTCACAGGTATGCTGTAACGGCTGCGACTAGGGTTCAAATTTATGCGCCTCGGACTCAAAAGGTCACTAAAACTATATCACGATTCAAAGACGTCGCTCGTAGTGGTAGCATTCGACAAGACGGCAAGCTTCTGGTAGCCGGAGACGATAGTGGCCTTATCCAGGTGCGGCTACATCATTATAGTTATGGACCAAGGGCCACCGATATATAGCAGACTTTTTAGGTGTTTGACATTAACTCTCGTGCAATTCTTCGAACGTTGGATGCACATAAACAGCCCGTGCACGTTACGAAATTCTCTGCAGTTAATCCAACCCAAATACTCTCATGTTCTGACGATACCACTGCGAAAGTCTGGGATATCCCTTCTCAGTCCATAATATCTACCTTCATGTCACACACGGACTATGTGCGCTCTGGTCAAATATCAACTTCTAATCCTCATCTTATCTTGACTGGTTCCTATGATTCTTCTGTGCGGCTCTTCGACATACGGTCAGGCCAATGTGCAATGGTTATGGGTGGGACCTCTGCCGCTAGTTCCATAGGGAGTATACCTGTAGAACAAGTCATGATGTTCCCCTCTGGTACTGTCGCTTTATCCTCAGCAGGCCCAATAATTAGGGCTTGGGACATCATTGCAGGGGGCCGTTGCATACGCGCACTGTCCAATCATCAGAAGACTGTAACGGCTCTTGCTTTCGATTCAAGTGCGGGTCGCCTTCTTGCTGGTGCCCTCGATCAAATGGTAAAGGTTTACGACGTAAGCACTTATAAGGTAGTTCACACTATGCGATATCCTGCCCCAGTCTTGTGTCTTGCCATATCTGTACGTATAACACAAGCCTCCCTTTTGTTCTCACTCTTTATTTATCTAGCTAACTATCTTTTCAGCCGGATGAATCCCATCTGGCGGCAGGCATGTCAGACGGCACACTCTCAATTCGCCGGAGGCAAACGAAGACAGGGGACAAGATAGCAATAAACCCACTACGCTCTGGCACATTTGAATCCTTTCTGGGAACCTCACCTCCAGTTATTGGGTCAGGTGATTCTCATAAAAAGACTTCATCTGGACCTTTGGGCTCCTTAGACGAACTTCACATTGAGAGCAGGCGGGCAAAAAGACTTAAGGACTATGATAAGCTTCTTAAGAGCTTCAAGTATTCAGCGGCGCTAGATTCGGTCTTGCGCAAGGTCAGTACGCTTTTTGGCACGACGGATGTTACAAGCTAATGTGAGTTTACAGCAAGTGGCTCCAACAACTGCCTTTTCCCTCATCAAAGAACTAATCTATCGTGATGGGCTGAAGACAGCGCTTTCGGGCAGAGACGACGTCTTACTTGAGCCCGTGCTCCAGCTGCTTGTTAAATACGTAACTGATCCTCGGTTTGGTGAACTGGTCTGTGAAATAGCAAGTATTGTTGTTGGTACGCGATCGATCCCTATCGATGCTAAAACACCAGCTTAAAAGTCTATTAGATATGTATGGTTCGATATTGGGTCAATCTCCATTGATTGATTCCTTGTTTCTGCGACTATGGAAGAAAACTTCAACCGAACTTCGTTTCCAAAAAGAGTTGGTGAAGGCGAAAGGAGCCTTAAATATGGTATTTTCGTCAGCAATGTCTGTGAATAAAAACAGTAGGATATAGCTGAAATCTTGGAGAGGACTATGCAATTGGCGTGTTAGTATGGCATAATAACAACTATTCTGTGTCGTAAGTGTCTAATGCACCAATGAGATTTTCCAAAATGTCTTTTTGGGAAAGGGAATGGTCTGATATATCTTCGACGGAAGGTGCAGGGGGGTCATCCACGTTTTCATGGAAAACCCTCAGAGTTTGAATAATATCTTTCATGTGCTGGTTTGTCCTACGTAGCATTTGCAAGCAATGGGTTCGGATCTGATGGGTCTTTGATTAATGGTTGTCAGGAAACTATAAGCCGACTTACACCATCGTCTTCCATCATAATCCATGCAAGGATGTAGTCCACAGCTTGTAGTGTGAATAATCCACCATCTAGACGTCGTAGATACCAAGTGGCTTCCGATTCAGAAACATCGTCATTATCCGCAACCTCCTATGAATTGATGTTAATACTGAATAAGTAAGAGGGTGAGCATAGATGAACCTGTTTTTCTTTTTCAATACTGGCTTCTGTTGCTTTTAGGCGGAGCCGAGCGCCATCTCGGATTTCCAACAGTCTGTCCACTTTTTCATAGTTGGACTCGACGAATTTAGCAAGCAAACGAATTCTTGCAGGCGAATCGGAAGCGATGTTTGACAGTAAAGATGAGATGATGCCTAAAATATGTGTAGTATCCTCTGAAGGGGGAAGATTGGCTGTAGATTTCTGTTTCTTGGCACCCTATGCAGTCTTTAGTATATCTCCCTGTAGCCAGCAATTCGACTCACTTTTCCCATTAAAGCTGAAAATAAGGTTTTTAGTCCGTACGCATCGACGAAGGATGTACAGATGGCTGATCCTGCAACGCCTGACATTGCATAATCCAGGACTTTGATCGACAGTTGTTTGGACTCGAATTTTTCCCTTGGTGTAGTCCATGATAAGTTAGATGCCACACCTACCTTTTGCTGGTACGTACTTCATCATCAAAATCATGAGATCGGGACCCTCAGCTGCCAGAAACAGTGCTTTAACTGTGGATTCGCTGAGTGCTGAGCATAATGTGTCGAACAAGTTCTCCATAAACTCAGTCTCATCAGCGTCTGCAGGATTCCGCCGGCGGTATTGCTCGGGGCCGTTTAGCGTGAGTAGGAAGGTTCGTGTAGAATACTTACAGAAAGCGTTCTAAGGATACCCTCTACCCCATCCTGCTTTCCGAATTCCTGCCTATTTTTCTGATTATCTTGTAGCAATATGGAGAGTAATTCTGCCGCATATCCTCGGTTCTCATCATGTATCTTTGATTGGATGCGTTGCAATAGCCAAGTCAAAACTGAAGTCTCCTCGACGAGTTTCGTGGATAACTTTGGATTGAAACCCAGGGTATTCTCGAATATACCTAGTCCAGATGACTTAGTTGTACACATTTATCATAAAGGACGAACCTAGTATATGGAAGACCCCTTGCCTGTCCGACTCCTCACCTTCGTTTAAACGTGGAAGGTTGTCAACCAAAAGTTCAAGAATAGAGCATTTCAACTTGGTTATTATGAAGTTCAATGACATATTCAGGATTGAGGAGACATACAGCGTACCAATTCTTCTATCAGCGTCTTGAGAGCTCCTTCAGCGGTCTGCTCTGCGTCTTCGTCTTCATCTTCATTCTCATTGCCAACATCCTCATCTGTTAGCTCATGTACCACCTCAACCACATCAATAACGATGTCTGCATTCTCGTGAGCTAACAAGCCGACAAGCGATTTTACTGTACCGGAATGGACAAGTTCTGAATATGCCAACACAGGAGCCTGCGCCAATGGTAGAAGCGCTTTAATTGCAGCATCGAGATCGGCCTCGGAATCAATGAACCTTGTGTAGGAGGTTAGTCCAATGTCATAACATATAATAGGGCACTTGCTTTGTTGGGTCATCTGGATACTTTGACCGTAGATCCTGGTTTTTGTTCACTGCACGTTGAAAGCGGAGAAGGATTCGCCGAACGACTGTGATTGACAATTCTTCCGACTAACAATTTTTGAACTTAGTAAAACATTTATGATCGATGACCGTGAACTCGCATCTTCCTGTACACCTTCTCCGGCCGCACTCTCAAAGATATTTAGAATTTCCTTTTGTTCCGAGGTGAGGCCACCACCGAAGAAGCGTCCCTCGTCATCTTCTTCAGCGAAGTAATCGGCATCGCCACCAGGTGCGAAATTTAGGTCTTTGCCGAGGTCGTCTTCGTCCTCAACCGTCTCAACGCGCGCTTTCCCCTTGCCGTTCTTCCAGGGTTCGGTTGAGCTGTCATCTCTGGAGGTATCTGACGCGGAAATATCCATCTTCATCCTTTTCAGTATTTCTGTAGTCGGAAGTTCTGGCAATTTCCTTTTATTCCCAAGAGGTAACTTTGGAACCTGTTGGCATTGAATAAAAGGATGAGATGATGACTTGCGTAGAAACCAGCCCAGCCAACCTTGAATAAATTATCGATATCCATGTGTTTCTCAAAGAGAAGCCCGTGCGAGGAATTGGGATACTCCGCGCTTGGTTATTGGCGCACGCTAATGTCTATATTACAGCAACAGATTGTTTGTGCGGGCTCATGAGATGTAGCCGTGAGAAGATGTTTATATTAAGTTAATTTGAATTGAATTGATCTGTTCACAGTTGTTGTGCGCATAGGGGCATGCAGAATTATATATATTTAAGCTTACAACTAATTGGAATTGTGACGACTGGCGAGCGGTGAAATGCATAACTCGTAATGATATGAGCATCAACCCAGGCAGGTAAAACATATAACATACAACTTGTGTGTCTAAATAATCGCGCTCAAGTCGGTCAGTACGGTTTATGTCGATTCTTTTTCAGATCTTGTTCAAGTTTTTTGGCTTTCTTGTGACCAATCTCCACAGGGCGTATGGCCCCATCATCCGCTTTCTTCAGCTTGATAGGGCGATTACCCACATATTTACCTTGACAAAGTTTGAAAGAAGATAATATACAAGATTATGATCATTTACCGTCCATTTCTTTCCATGCCTTCAAGAAATCTTCCGGATCAGAAAAGGCAACAAAACCGTACTTGGCCTCGAGCGCTGTCAGAATTACAGACACGAAGAGACAGGTGGGGACACACCTTTTGACTAAGCCGATCTCGAATAACGCGTGCCTTCTGAAATGATGAGTACTTGTTGAATGCGCTGGCAAGAACATCGTCCGAAACATCATTACTAAGGTCTCCAACAAACAATCGGAACCAAGCTAATGAAAGGCGCTCAGTACCTCATCATTACGATATCATTTAACGTACATGGATTCCACTCTAACAAAGTTTGGTCCTCCCAAACTTTCCCTCCTCCCTTGCGTAAAACTGTGGTTCGCTTTCCCCCTTTTGCAAGCTTGCCACCGGCCCCTCCACGTTTATCAATCATTGCTCCTGGGACGTAGACACTTTGTTGTGCTAGTATGCCGACATCATATTCGTACGCATTGGCGGGTATTGGAGCACTGTGAGAGGATGAACTTCCATTCAGGGGAAAAGAAGGTCCTTGATATGGTTTGTAGTAAGGGTTGATATCGTATCCTGATTGCTGTTGTTGCTGGTACTGATATTGATACTGCTGGTTAGAGTCCATTGGCGATAAATGTCGAAGGGTGATTCAACCCTTGTCAACACTGCCTGGCTTACCCATGAATCTTACATAATATTTCCTAATTTGGACAGTCCGAAGGGCCCTCCAAAGTTTTGTGTCTGTTCATTACCACCTCTAGCCTCCTCGACACTCCTCAAGGTATGTTTCGTCTATTTAAGCATTAGGGCATCCTGTAGTCCCATGAGATTCTATTATCTGAACTCCTTTGGACTACATAGCTTTTGCTTCGATGGATGGACATGTTTTGTCTTGGATAACGAGATCATGTTAACTCATCCTCTATTCCCAGATGCCCTTCGTAAAAAAGTTGAAGTCCGATGCATACTTCTCTCGCTTCCAGGTCAAGTACCGCCGAAGACGCGAGGGAAAGACTGACTGTGAGTTGGTTTTTGATCTCCTTAGCCTCATCTCACCGCTCATCAGATTACGCCCGCAAGAGACTCATCACCCAGGCGAAAAACAAATAGTACATTTTTTAAATTTCCCTGAGATCTCCTTTAACCAAATTTCTTTTTAGCAATGCTCCAAAATACCGTCTCGTCGTCCGCTTCAGCAATCATTTCATTACTGTCCAAATCGTGTATGCTCGTCTGCAGGGCGATTTCATCCTGACTGCCGCAAACTCCAAAGAACTGCCGAGGTATGGTATTAATCACGGTCTTACAAACTGGCCAGCTGGTGAGATAGTTTTTATTTTCGAAGATAACATTCGTTTAAAATTATTTCCCAGCTTATGCAACTGGTCTCCTATGCGCCCGCCGAGCTCTTGCGAAACTTGGCCTGGCCGACAAATACGAAGGCGTCACAGAACCTGACGGTACTTTCAAAGTTACAGAAGTTCTTGATGAGGAAGATGCTCCCCGACCCTTTAGAGCGTATCTCGATGTTGGGTTGAAGCGTACATCGACTGGTTCCCGCATATTTGGTGCTATGAAGGGTGCTAGCGATGGTGGCATATACATTCCTCATTCGGAGAAGCGTTTTCCAGGTTACGACCCCGAGTCTAAAGAACTGGATGCTGAGGTGTTGAAGAAATATATTTTTGGAGGTCACGTTGCTGAATACATGGAGAGTCTTGAAGAGGAAGACGATGAACGGTTTGTTGCATGGTTGCCCCACTCTCCACGTACTTATCGACGGCGATAGGTTCAAAAAACAATTTTCGACATACCTTGCCGATGGCGTTGGCTCAGAGGACATTGAAGAAATTTACACCAATGCGCACGCAGCCATCAGGAAGGACCCCACTTTCAAACCAACCGAGAAAACGAAGGATTGGAAGTCTGAGAGTGTAAAACACCGCAGTAAAAAGCTCACACTCGAGGAGCGCAGAGCCAATATTGCTGCCAAAATCGAGAAGTTTAAAGCAGGAGGAGATGAAGATGGCGACGAGGAAGATGACGAGTAAACCGTCATGTTGGTTGGATCATCACAGCAACCCCAGATCTCGTCAACACCACTCATCATGTCATAGTATACCGTTGCTTCATTTAGCACAGCACTTATCTTTTCAAAGGTTTCTAGGGAATCAATGCGAGCCATAAGTGCGAGTTGATAGATAATTACGAAGACAGTGATGCGGTATTGATTATATTTTCTACCCACAACAACAGCGGGAGACTCCGTTGTTCGAGCGAGTACCTGTCAAGCTGCCCCTGCTTCGGCGTTTTCCTGTGGAGTTGGAAGGCAGAACAGTCAAGAGAAAAATCCTTTCCATATGAGAGACGGAAGTTCCTCCAAGTCCACAATCAGCAAAGTGTTACAAATTTGAGATGGATGCTTACAACACACAACCATCCCACCGCCCGACGCATCGGCTTAGGTCAATGAACCAGGTTCCGTTGATGTGTTCACATATCTCCCTACCTCGTTGGCAGATCCAGTGCAAGAGGCACCTTTCTACCTCGTCTGTAAGTAGCTGGCTTAATTGCGGGATGGACGAAATCATAAGAGTTGCTTGAGAAAGGTGTGCTGTTAACGATGATGGTGATAAGAATGTCAAGCGAATCGTGTGACTAATGGTGAAAATTTAGGTAACGGCAAGTAAATCTAGTAGTGAGGCGTACCGGTTATCAATCCTTAAAACTGCTTCCCCGCCGACGACTTTCCCGGCACCGCTGTCAAGATATTCTACGAGACGATTGCCTGTTTCACCCACAGAGTCAAATCGTAGAGCAGCAGGGATACCGGCAGCAAACAGCGCCAAAACCATCATGTCCATCTCTGATTTGATTCGTTCACAGAAGACTTGGTATTGTAGTAAATCTATGATGGGCTGAAGTATAGGGGGAGCACGAGCTATATCAATGGGGGGACGATCGATGCCAGCCGATCCAAGCCTTTGTGCCTTGAGATATCCGTGTCTTCGTAGGAGAAGGATGTGGAGGGCAAAATATATAAGGTTGCATTTTGCTTGATGGGGGTCGTCTGAAGAGTCTGAATGGGAGGTTGCGTCATCAAGCTGTAATGTAGTTCCGTTCATGTGTAACCTGAATAACAGCGCGGCATAACTTACAAGTTCAAACTTTAGTTCTGTTCCTTGAGCCGCGTCAATGACGACGAGTCTTTCCGATACACGTGCGGATGCGGTGGGTAGGTTTCCCGCTTCTTGGACGAGAAGTGAGAAAATTTCTCGTTCGACCACCTCTTGCTGAGCCTCCTGTAAAGCACCCTCGAGATCATTCGCCAAATTGATCTTCAGCAAAGAATTGCGAGCAGCTATTGGGACACCTTCTGAGCTTAACGTCATTACAGAAACATGCAGGCGAGTCCGTTGGCGATGAAGGAATATGAGCCCATTATGTGTGGTGTCATCTGCGGCCATCTGTGCCAAAGCCTGGCGGCGAAAAGATGCGGGTGCTTCAGCCAAAAAAATTTAGCAACCTTGTAAAAACAAGTGCAAAAGTACTAACATTCTTCAAGCCCATATGAAATGAGGAAATCTTTGGAGGTTTTGTCCGAGCCTTTTCCCGTGGCAGAGCCGAATGGGAGAGGTGCAGGTACCAAAGTCCAGTTCCCTCTCCGAACCTTCAAAGCGTCAACCCAGTATTTCTCTCCTTTTATCCTACCCCTTTCCATACCGTGTGCAGCTGATTTGAATATGTTGGCCGCTTTTCTCAGAGCCTCGTCTTTACTACCGATTGTTAATTGTGCGTTGAAAGCATTAACGGAGGTGATTGGAGGTGGCTTGGACACAACTGTCGCATAGAGATCCGTTGGCACGCTGGACGTGGATCGCTGAGAGGAAGCTAGGAGTGACGACAAAAGATCTCTAGCAAGAGAAATCTCCCCTAACGATGTGCTAGCTTCATTGAATTGCTTTTACAGGTGGTAGCGATGAGATAGACATACAACAATTGTGGCATTATTTCAGTGCGCATTTTCAACAACTCTTCTATCGTCATAAACTGAGTTGTAGAAGGAGATACGCCGAGATGTTCAGTCGTGTCAGATTCGTCGTCGTCCCCCAACAGAGTTTGTCCCTCTAATTTATCATCTCTTGTTTTGTCAAAGAAGTCAACCCCTCTTTCAACAAAAATGCGTCGCAAATTTTCTCCGAGGGTCTTTTCGGGGCTTTCTTCGCTGAGTAAGTTGATAAAAGGATCCGGACGAGAAGGAGTGAATGGGAGACATACTGCTCATAGATGTGTTGCCCATCTGGATAGATGTCAAGCAACACAGGAATAATGTCACCGTTGTCATCTTTATATGGTCTCTCTAGAGCTAGTCTTATGTGTTTCCAGGAAGGTTCTCCCTCCATAAGTGGTGGTATCAGGTAGTAAATGAACAAGTCAGATGATACGGCTTACCGGACCTAGCACATCAAATCGTTTGTCGTATTTCAAATTCCTCCTTAACCCTCTTGATCTGGTACTGCAGCATGGTTAAACACCCTCCAGACTTGTCCGCCCACCTCAACTCTTCTCCTCATCAACCCTCGTCTGTCAAAAGGAAAAAATTAGATGATGAAGATCTTAGCTCCGCATCATCAAAGAAACAGCGAACGAGAGTGAGGTAACCGAGGAGCTTTCATTTGCACTACCCACAATCTCAAAGTTTTCCAGCTTTTCTTGTGGTGAATGCCATCGGCGGAAGCAAAAGGTGCGAGAGCGAATCGCCTCAACAGCTTCCGGGGTGACGAAATGTCTCGTTTAGTGCGATAGACAAGTGCCGTGCTCCCATGTATGTGCGCAAACTATCATAATTGCTCTTTGAACTAAGTCCAGAGAGTGCGTGGCAAGGAAAGTACCAGATCTCTGCAAGGCATATACACCAGGGAAGGCGGATCAGGATCTTAGTGTTCGCTTGTCAAGGTTGGAGCAAATCATCGAACTAGCCCTTCCTCAATTTTGCGCGTCTGGGGCGACCAATTATCTTACAAATATTCACAATCTACGACAACGGTCTCTCTCGATTGGGGATGACGATAGTCGTTCTCAAACAGAGGATCACGATCCGAGTGGTGGCACGTTCCAAAGTGGAAAATGGTATGGAAATAGCGCATCAGGGAGCGTCGCGCCTGCTTCCGTTCTTGAGCCTGTGTGTCATTCTCCCACTTTCTTAGCGATCAAATTTTGAACGTTTTCTCCAACTCAAGCTACAAAATGTTGGTGTACCATCTTCCGAGTTAGACGAACAAGGATCTCTGCGACGTTCCAGCCATGATTCCAGGAATTTTGACCTGACACAAGTACCAGCTCCGCACACAATGAACGGCGAAAGTAAATCGCTAATAGGGGAAGATCTAGAACCTTCTGCTGCAGATAATCTGAAATCATTAGTGCAAGAATGTGGAGTTTCACCACATAAGATATCGGAGTTATTACAAGAACTTCCTCCCTCGAGGTCGTCGGATGTTCTCGTAGACTATTATTTTAGTTCAATGCAAGTTCCCATCTTCTTCACGATCTTGTATGGTCGACACTCACTACGCCTTCTTCCGCACAGTAACTGGACACGCTATCCTGTATCTGAGCGAGATTTTCGCTCTGCCTATGCGTCTGTATCTGCTCATGGCCGGGATGGCATCGGAGCAACTAATCCCAACGATGTCCGGTTTCTCCCTCTTCTGTTTGTAGTCCTTGCGATTTCTGTTCGGCTTGCGCCAGAGCATATTGGGGGCGATGCTCGTAGTCGACGATTAACCTCGCTACGTTATTATTGGTCATGTGAGCTCTTGCACCTCCCATGTAAATCTCTTTAATTGATTGCCTCCAGCCAGACGGTCCCTCCTGATTGCAGCAGCCATTCAGCCAGATTCTTTGGACATTGTTTTGACCCGACTACTGGTAAGAACTTTACACGATTGTGTAGGCTGGCTTTCAAGGTGTCTTAGAGTGCCCGTTTCCTGACTTTTGACCGTCGTATCACGGAATGCTGGAGTCAATTGGGTGCTGCTGTCCGCACTGCTCAAGCCCTTGGATTACACCGTGATGGTTCGACCATGGTACTAGTTTCTATCTATTTTGCATTCCTCGATTGAATGTTTCCAGGGTATGGATCTAGCACAGGTCGAATACCGCAGGCGCATATGGCGAGTTTTGGAAATCTCACATGATGGCTGGATTTCTAAACTTTATCCTAGGTCATACCTTTACCACGCAGACCGATCGTATGCGTTGGTTCTTGGGCGGCCTAATTCAATTCAAGACGACTATACATCTACAAAGGTTCCTTCAAATATCGACGATGAAACTGCGTTACCTCATCCCATAGATAACCCTCCGTTGTCATCTCCAACACCCATGACTTTTGTCATTCTGAGGCATCAGTTAGCGAAAATCATCGGGCGAATGGTTCATCATTTCCAACATATTAGAGAAAGGAGCTCTTACTCTGAAGTGGTAGCACTTGACGACGAACTTCTCAAATTTGTCACTCGACTTCCCCCTCACTTTGCCTTGAATCCTGACCAATCGCTGGATGAACAACTCAAATATATCCCCGTACATCGGTTCTTACTGATCACAGAAATCTTATTTGTAAGGATCAGTCTACACCGGCCTTATATCCTGCGACGGCTTAGCACCGATCGATATGCACGATCTAGGGCGGCATGCTTCGAATCGGCTTTGAAGGATTTTGAGGTTAGGCAATGCTTCAGGGAACTTGTGCCGAAAGAGACCCGCGAGTCATTAAGCAACGCATACCGGGAATTCCAAACCGCAATGATCAGCGGGATTTATCTGGTTCTAGAGCCGAGAGGAAAGGACGCGGCTGCGATGCGGGGTATTTTGGATGGATTCATGAAGGACCATGAGGGCATGCGGGAAATGGATGAAACGACCCGACGAGAACTCAAGACAATTGAGTTTCTGCAAATCAAAGCATCGCAGGTCGAAAACCAAAGGCAGTCACCCTTAGGCGTTGTGGATCAGCTACCCAATGGTAGCAATGACCATCAAGCACACCTCTTGCTAGGCCTCCAACAATCTGCGCCGAGTATTGCTACGCGGTCGTTCCCTTCTTTGCTAAATATATCAAATATATCCAACGCCGATCCATCCCTTTCCCCTTCAATCCCTTTTTCTAATGCGGGGCATATGGCACAATCACCTGCGTTTCAACGACTACAGCACAACTCGTCAGAATATGCTCAGTCTCCCACTGGCACGGGTAGTCCGACCGCAGAAGAAGAGTCGGCTGCGCAGTCTTTGCTTGATCATTGGTGTAATACCGTTAGTAATGCACCAATAGATGTCAATACGGGTGGTATGGTATGGGGTGGGCCAGGAGGCGCTGACTTTTCAGGATGGGTGGGAGGCAATCAAACCGTAGCGACTACAGACCCTCGTCTTTTGACTGGGTTAGATGGCTCAGATTGGAATTATTGGGAAACCTTAGTCAACCAGATACAGCGAGCTCCGTGAATTCATCTCAGGCTTATTGTAATATATAGATATGTACTCATAGGTTAATAGCCTCCATTTTCCAGTCGCAGGGATTTGCTGATGTTTACTTCAGACGGAATCGAACAACAGGATAAACAGTGTGAACTATTTACAATGCTGCGCTACTATGCAAACAATCAACCGATTCCTCTATGGCCCAACTCCAGAAGAACGAGTACGAGCATGGCAATCCAAACTTAGAGCGGAGACTCGTCAACTAGACAGGGAGATGAGGCAGGTTGGATCTACCTCTATTCTACTATGGAGTGGCATTTCTGACTGGACATGACTCATAGCTGGACGTAGCAACGAGTAAAGCTCGACAAACCGTCAAGCAATTGGCAATCAAAGGAGATGTAAAGTCTGCTCGTATCCTGGCAAAGGAAGTCGTGAGGAGTAACAAACAGAAAGACCGATTGTCAGTGAGCAAAGCCAGACTAGGATCCATTGGGCATCAGTTGACGCAACAAATGGGTACGATTACTTTTATCTTTGAAACTTCTAACAACTAATTGGTGTAAAGCTATGATCAAAGTGACAGGCTCCCTTCAGAAGTCAACAGAAATTATGAAACTATCAAATGCGCTTGTTAAACTTCCTCAAATAAGCCAAACCATGCGCGAAATGAGCATGGAAATGACGAAAGTGGACGATGCCTATGCTCGTCAAATTATTATTTCTAATAAGCTCTCTAGGCAGGTATCATGGAAGAAATGCTTGAAGACACCCTGGATATGGATGAAGATGAAGCACTAGAAGAAGAAGCAGACGCAGAAGTAGACAAGGTCTTGTTTGAGTTGACAGATGGCAAACTCGGTGAAGCAGGAACCGTTGGAACGGGTCTTCCTGTACGTCCTTCCGCCCAATCTAAGGTATCTACTCAAAAATATTATAGGTATCACAGGCTGCAGAAGACGAAACAGAAAAGAATATGGAGAAATATAGACAACAGCTTAATGTTTTATTAAGTTGAATATGGAACGTGGATATATAACCCTTGTACAATACTTGAGACATGTTATCAATTTGCTTAATTACTGGAGTCGGAAGTGGCAAGCGGCAAACACAGCCAAGCATGATTACATGTCCACACGTGGATACCACTTACTTGATAAGGAAAAGCTCGGAACGATACGTTTCTTTACAATTTTGTGACTTCTACGGAGATGCTCAAAAACCGATTTCTAACTGTTGCGCAGGGCGCACGCTTCCATGCTAATGTGAGGCTTTTTTTTGGACATACTCATATGTTATAATCGTATCATTTTAGGCCGTTAGGAAATACGCTTCTGCAGCTCCAACTGCTGCATTTGCGGGCAAAAAAGGTAGTAATGTAAGTGCTATTCAATATTTCTATTCCTCGCAAACTTACAGTAATTTAGGGTAAATATACCGTTACTCTCATACCGGGAGACGGTGCGTCTCAGATCAGCGATACTTAAATTTTGGCTAAGGTTTACTCTTCCAGGCATTGGTCCCGAAATTAGCCAGTCTATCAAGGACATTTATGTCGCTGCTGAGGTTCGTAGTCATTACGACCACTTTAAATCTCATACCAATGGCGAATCAAGGTACCAATTCAATGGGAAGAAGTAAGTGTAACGCCAGTGCTAAAAGGCGGGAAAACGGTCATACCCGATAACGCCATTCAATCTGTGAAGCGTAATACGGTAGCACTGAAAGGTATATATCCTTTGTCGCCCTTCCAGCCGTTGAAAAGCTCACTCTGAGACGTAGGGCCCCTCGCTACACCTAGTCAGTCGCTATACTATAATGAAGATCGTTCCCTAACATATTTGATCTAGTCGGAAAGGGTCATGTCTCTTTAAATTTGACGCTCAGACGAACCTTCAACTTGTTTGCTAACGTTCGTCCATGCGTTTCAATCAAAGGATTCAAGACACCGTATGATGACGTGAACACTGTTCTTATTCGTGAGAATACTGAAGGAGAGTATTCCGGGATCGAGCACGAGGTACGCAACCCTTTATTGAACAGGTGAATGCAGTGTTGTGATGATGACCATATCATGCCAATAGATAGTAGATGGCGTTGTTCAATCGATCAAACTCATTACCTGGGATGCTTCAGAGAGGGTCGCCCGCTACGCGTTTCACTATGCTCAATCGAGTGGGAGACAGCGCGTCACAGCTGTACACAAAGCCAACATTATGTTAGTTTGCCTAGACTGAGCATGCGTGCTGTGCGGATTCTGACCAAGCGACAGGAAAATGTCAGATGGCATGTTCTTATCGGCGTGCAGGGAGGTTTCAAAGGAATTTCCCGATGTGAAATACGATGAGGATTTGCTCGATCGAGTCTGTCTTCAGGTCAGTATCATGCTACATTTACTTTTCTCTCGTAATATCACACCGTTATAGATCGTCACGAACCCCAAACCATTCTCAGATCGCGTCATGGTGATGCCTAATCTTTACGGCGATATTCTTTCGGATATGTGCGCAGGTCTCATTGGTGGTTTGGGGCTCACTCCTTCTGGTAACATAGGTCGGGTAAGTGACAGCAGGTCGGTCATCGTGTTCTTTTTTGACAGCCGTCCAGGATGCATCTATCTTTGAAGCTGTGCATGGTTCTGCTCCCGATATTGCAGGTAATTTTCATGATCATTTCTCTCCCTCTTTGTTTGATCACAACCACAGGGAAAGGTCTAGCTAACCCTACGGCACTCCTTCTGTCCTCACTGATGATGCTGAGGTACGTACGACTATGTCTGTTATTCTTCGTGTGGCCAAGAACAGGGTCAACAACAGGCACATGAACCTATATGATCATGCGGACAAGATAGAAAAAGCAGCTTTAAGCGTAAGTTTCACTCCTGTAGCTGAGAACTGATTCTGAAACTACGACCACCAGACGATTGCCGAAGGTAGAGTGATAACTGGCGACTTGGGCGGCAAGGCATCCACGTCAGAGTATACAGCTGCCATCGTCCAAAGAATTAGAGGGGCATAGACAAATTACACTAGAGTAGATCTCAAGACGCGTCTGTAGACGTAAGGCATAATTATACTGATCTATCCGCCCAACATGGGTGATTAGCGAGATGAGTGAGGCTGAAGTCATCATGGCCCGTGGGAAACCATCCATCGCTTACTCCGGATCGAGTTGGCAGTGGTGACCATCAAGTGTCCTTCATTTAACACCACCACCACCCGCCAGTCATAAAAACCTCTACGCACTCTTTCCCCTCACTCGCCCCACAGGGCAAAGTCTTACCAATTCCACCTTCCATGTCAGTTCCTTCAAGCATGTTAGTATATCAATGCTTACTTTGTAAATGTAATTGTTCAGACAGGACTCACTTGGCACCGAAATTCAAAACATAAAAAAAATATCAAAACATTGTTAAACTACGTTACGAACGACATGACCGACGACATCACGCCACAGCCCCAACCTCCGCTCAAGAAGGACGAAAACAAACCTCATTTGCCCTCTGGTAACAGCCGGAATGCCAGCAAACGCAATACTTCCAACTCAAAGCCACCAGGCGCAGGACCTGGTCAAGGGCCTAGACCTTCCTCAAGAACCAGTAACAGTAGCAAGAAAACTGCAGGCGCATCACAACCTGAATCTGGTTCCGAGTCGGCATCTAGGAAGACGCTTGAGACTACAAAAAAGTCAGATCAGCAACGCCACAAGAATCAGTCTGGTAATACTCGGGGGCCAGCTCACCGAAAAACCCAACCTTCTCCATCTCAAGGAGGACGCAGCAACAGCGCAAAGGAACAAGGAGCGCCCAAGCCGACTTCGTCTCTACCTTCCCAAAGCACTGAAGCTAGTGATGCCCTTTCTTCTCTGCAAAGGGTCATCGCCGACCTCAAGACGACCTCTCCTGCTCAGCAGGTTACTAGCCACAACGGGTTCTCTGTAACCTCTAACCTCCCGCTGAATGCACCCGTTTTCCAACCTGGGGCTACCGCCTATCCAGGTTCCAATATTATCGATCCCAAGCACCGTAAGGCTATGTCACTCAACACAAGTGGGCTATCCGGTAATTTCAATTCTTTCTCACCCCACCTAGGCGCCATGTTGGAGGACGCTGAAGATGGCGTGGGTGGGACAACACTTGAAGAAGGCGAAATTCCAGATTACCACCGGCAACTCGGACATCAACCTCGCTCTCAATCCCAGAACTTTATGGCTCCCCGATTTGCGGCGCTAGCTGCGCAGCAAGAACAAGCTGATTCCCTGGGGCCGACTGGTCGACCGCAACTCGCTCCTGGGTTTATGTTTGGAGCCCGTAAGCGTGCTGGACCTACTATCAATGAAGAAGATGTTGGATTTCAATTTCCTCAGCAACAGCAGCAACAACAATCAGTTTATCATCCTGACCTTGCACAAGAACAAGTCCATAGAAAGGCCGAGGGCGGTGAGATTACTGGCATCATGGCAGAGCAAGCAAGTCACCCCCATTATCTTGCCCTGAACTCATCTAATTCATCAGATAGATTGCTATACAAAATCAAATTGAGGCTTTGCAACAACAGCAGCAAGCTCTCTATCAACAACAACTTGCTTCTAATCAGGTCCTATCTTTTCAGACGCCTGGTCTTGCACCTACTCGTGGTGCCCATAGACGTGTACAGAGTACCGTTCCTATGAGTCCAGGTGCTGGTGCTACTTTTAGCAATTTGCAGGGTTCGATGCCTCCTTTCAGCAATATCGGAGGACTAAATCTCGGCCTTGACGGCCAAAGCCAGGGGGTTCCTCGTGGACATGGTCGCCGTCACAGCGTAAACGTTGTGAATAAGGCTAGTGGCCAACCTGGAATGGGTTCTATAAGTTTCGGGAACCCTTATACAGGTCAAGAGGGATTTGATGACGGATTCACCGCACCAAGCTTGGGCGGGCATTCTCGCCAAGTTTCTCGCGCAGACTCAAGTTGGCGTATAAGTGAGTCAGTTAGTCCATCGTCGTGTCATTCAATCTAATGGACCCTCAGATGGAGGTGTTGGTGGCGTTCAAGGCAACAATGCTTTCGCGTCTGATCTCGCGCAGGCGCAGGCGCAGTTGCAAAGTCTTCAACAATTCCGTGCTGCGGCCGGTGGCCACCACCACAAGATGCCTTCATTCAGCTTCCCTAATATGCTCCCAAACATGATGGCTGCTAATATGATGGGTTTAGGTCTTGGGGGCATCAATCTACTTCAACAGCAGCAGCAACAGTTTCAGTCGCAGTTGCAACAGCAATCTAATCAACCACAACGCAAGTCACTTTTTGCTCCCTATCTCCCCCAGGCATCTCTACCACCTTTACTTGCTGCCGGGAAACTCGTTGTTGGTATCTTGCGTGTCAATAAACGCAACCGCTCAGACGCATATGTGGCGACGGAAGTTTTAGATGCAGATATCTATATTTGCGGTTCTAAAGACCGGAATCGCGCTTTAGAAGGGGATATAGTAGCTGTGGAGCTCCTCGATGTGGACGAAGTTTGGGGTACGAAAAAAGAGAAGGAAGAAAAGAAGAGGAAGAAGGAAGAGAATGCTGCATATGATCTGAAGTCAACCGGAGGACGGAGGGATGACAAGAAGAAGGATGACGTCGAGGTGGAAGGACAAGGACTTATGTTATTTGAAGACGAGGAGTAAGTCATTGATTCTACCGAGGTGTTTTATGCCTCACTGGCGTTTTCAGAGTTACGGATGATGTCAAGCCCCAGTTTGCTGGACATGTTGTGGCAGTTGTTGAGCGCATGCCAGGACAACTTTTCTCGGGTACCCTAGGGTTATTACGCCCTTCTTCTGCGGCGACAAAGGAAAAACAAGAAGCCGAACGTCGTGAGCGCGAGGGTGACCGAGGTGATGAACCCCGGCGCGCCCCCATTGAACGCCCAAAAATTGTTTGGTTCAAACCAACGGACAAGCGTGTGCCTTTAATTGCTATACCCACTGAGCAAGCTCCCCCAGACTTTGTCCAAAATTCGGAAGCGTACGTCAATAAACTATTCGTGGCTTGTATCAAGCGTCACGTAAGACCCTTTCCTTTGAACGTTGAAAAAAAAAATTCATTTCCGTGTCTAGCCCATCAGCTCCCTTCACCCATTTGGCACCCTGGTGGAGGAACTGGGTCCCATTGGCGATATCGAGGTGGAAACTAGTGCCCTTTTGAAGGATTGTAATTTCCCTACAGAAGAGTTCACGGATAATGTGTTAAAGTGTTTGCCACCTTTCCCTTGGACGTGCGTCTCAGCCTGCTATTTTGCCCCGTCAATGCAAGCTCACTGTTACCAGGATTCCTGAGAGAGAATACGAGATCCGGAGAGATTTACGTAACGAACGTGTCTTCACCATCGACCCCGAGTCTGCCAAAGACCTCGACGATGCACTTTCTATCAAGGTAAACAAGGATGGCACATACGATGTTGGCGTGCATATCGCCGACGTTTCATACTTTGTCAAACCTAACACCGCCCTGGATCGTGATGCCCGGAAGCGCGCGACTAGTGTTTATTTGATTCAACGTGCTGTGCCAATGTTACCGCCTGCTTTGAGCGAGCAGCTATGCAGTTTGGTCCCTGGGCAAGAACGCCTCGCATTTTCGGTCATTTTTACCATGACTAAAGAGGCTAGAGTAATCGACAAATGGTTTGGGAGGACCATCGTCAAATCTGCTGCCAAACTTTCTTATCAGGACACCCAGAACGTAATTGAAGGCAAGAGTCTCGGGAGTGTTCCAGTCGTGCCTGAACACGGGGCTTTAGATGTGGAGCATGATATTCGCAATCTTGTAGACCTTTCCAAAAATTTACGTCGCAGCCGCTTTGAGAATGGGACTCTGAGCCTCGAATCACTCAAACTTTCGTTCCAATTAGATAGCAATGGTTTACCTGTGGACTGTGGACAGTACATACCCACTGATTCCAATGTCCTTGTGGAGGAGGTGAGTCTTCCCGAAACGTTAACCCGGATTGACATTGTTGATCAAAGAATCCATTTTTAGTTTATGTTACTTAGCAATATCGCAATCGCCCAGCAGATTGCCGCTCACCTCCCTGAGCAGGCTCTACTTCGCCGTCATGATAACCCTATCGAACGTCGCCTTGTGAGTTTTACTAGTTGATTTAAACACCCCCCATTGTTTAACGTATACCACTAGGGCACATTTTTCGAACGGGCACAACGACTTGGCTTCCATATGGATACCTCTTCGGCTGGTGCCCTCATGAAGTCCTTTGAGGCCATTACCGACCCCACTGCGCGCAGGCTCCTCGAACTGCTCTCCTTCAAGGCTACACATCGCGCAAAGTATTTCTGCGCAGGCATGTTAGACATTGCCAAGTACTCTCACTATGCCCTAAACACCCCACTTTACACACATTTTACGTCGCCCATCAGACGATACGCTGATCTCCTCGTACATCGACAACTAGAGACTGTTCTCCAAGGTGGAGGTATGCATATTATTGTTCTTGAATTTCTGACCGGTCCTCATTCCTCGGCTACAGAAGCAAAATTTACCATGGATCGTGATGCAGTCGCCAAGATTGCTCAACAGTGCAATATGTATGTCAACACTTCTTTACAACATTTAAAGGCTCACAATTTTTTCAGTAAACGCGAATCTGCCATTCTTGCACAAGAACAATCCGCTCACCTGTTCCTCTGTGTCCTGATTTCTGATCTCACTCAGCGCTATGGACCTGTTGTTCGGCAAGCTAAAGTAGTGGGCGTGCTCGACGCCGCGTTTGACGTTCTAGTACCAGAGTTCGGTATCGAGAAGAGAGTGCATGTTGATCAGATGCCCATTGATGTTTGTAAACCTCAAACTATCCCAGCACTCCTACTTATTTGACGTTCACATACAGAACCACGTGTATGATGAGCACTCTTACACACTTCAGATCTACTGGTCTAGACGTGATGTGATCAGTTGGCTAGCCGAGAATAGTGACGATGAACACTTGAAGAAGGTGAAGCAGAACGCAGAGCAGCATGCCTTGAAAATGGAAGTCGCCTCTCGTTCCGTGAACGATGAGAGGGCTCTATTCGACGAGGATGACGTTGATGAGGATGAAATCGTCCTTGGGCGCAGCAACGACCAGCCTGAGATAAGCGAGACCTCAAAACAGCGGTTGATCTCGCAGGCCAAAGTCAAACCAGAGTTCGAAGGTCTGAGGACGACAGCAACGGGTCACAAAATCCAAGACATCAAGGAATTGATGACTGTACCTGTACGCATCTACAACTGCTTCTTCTCAAACTTTACTAATGAATCCCTAGGTCATTGTTACAGCTGACTTGACCAAGAGCCCGCCAGTTATCAAGGTGTATAGCGTTAATCCATACGCAGAACCATCGAAGTAACGCACAAACCACCCCATACGCCTGACCTTTGAACCCACTCTAAATTGTACCTCTATGACAGCCTGCTTCTTATGCCGCCACCCTTTCTTTGTATGTACTGACTATGGCGTAATATTTCGCAGTCTATTCGAGTCAAGTACATTCGTTGTCCTCCCTCGAATTATTACATATGCGTAACCACTATGCGATGTATGATCCTCAAGGTGCAACTAATATAGGTCATTTCCACAATGACATGAAATATTATCAGCTAGGTTACAGCTAGACTGGTGAATGTTTCTATTGATAAAATCAGTCAAACTCGATGTGTACATCGACGGAGCAGTTACGAGTCTAGGTTGCAACATGTGAACACGTTTTTCGTGAAACGACCAGCATAATTAAATTGCCCCAATAACGCGGACTTTTCCCGTTTAGTGGGTTAGATCTAATTTGTTCCCGACGCTCGCACTGGCCGTGCCTGCGTACTATCCTTCAAAGCTGGCAAATGAAAATGTTTCATATCTATCCTATTTCATATCTAGGTCAAAGATGATAACAACTAAATATTCTATTGGATTCATGGACCATGGAGTACTAGCCAATATCCATGGACCCAATAAAATATGCATAAGCAGGGGCAACAAGTAGAATCATTTTTACACAAAACCGAAGAAGAAAGTACAATACCAAGACACTATGGAACAGATAGAACGAGCAATAGTTCGGCTCAGATAAGGTTCAAAATGAAAGGAGAAAATTACTAAACTACGAAGTAAGTATTATAATTGAAAGGGCATTTATGACACGCACTGAGAAATACATGAGGAATGTTTGTGCTTGGTGCAAGGGCTTGAACCCGCGACGATATGCCTCGAGAGAGTGCTGGACCTGATCACTCTCCATAGGTGTGAGGGTATCGGAGAAATCAAGACTCCCTCTGGGATCGTAATGATTCTTGGCCCTAGAGCACACAATATCGGCGTCTAACAAGTAGAAATTTGTCAAACCCAAAAAACTTACGAGTATGATTGAGTTAGTCTACTCACAATATACAGGTGCAGGTATCGAGACAGAACGTGTAGAGCGAGCATAGACGTGACACAAGGCGAACGACAAGTTTTGTAAAGCATCAGCACTAGGAAGTAATCAATATACCATACCAATTTGTTTACCGGATAGGAGGACACCCACGAAAACTTATTTTCCTGTAAAGATTGTCAGAAAGACACACGGTTGGTAACAAAAGGACTTGCGTCATATAGAACCTGATCACCAACATTGCAAAATTGTGACGGGATAGGTAAAATGATCAGCACACTTACTGAGTAATGAGCAGGTCTACTGGTTCCTAATTTACCACCATGGCTTTGCAGATAGAAATCAAATTCAGTTGGGTGTGAAACATCACGGTCCACAACGGTGCCAGCCTGACAGTTTCCGCTGGCGTCGCCATCATGTTCGTTTTGTGGAAAGAATCTTATTAGGAACATCAGAATATTACTATTAAGTGACACACTAAGATCGTACCTCACATGATGACGTTTACCGACGATTATGATCGTGATTTTGGCGTTGATGTTTCTATTTTGACATGCCTCTGGGATGTTTGCAGTCGATGGTTGGGATTATTGAGACGACCACGTACGTTTGAGAGCGGGTAGCTCTGTTTTCATGCATCAGCCGGCGTCGAAATCCATATAGAATACACTAGCCTTGTTCAAGCACCTGTTTGAACTGCCCTTCCGACACGCCATCTTCAAGAACCAGCCATGGAAGTGTCAGTATGGAAGTATTACCATAGGCTCGTACCACGATAGAAAATGATCCGTCTAGGGTGTGCAGCCGAACCCGACTTTTTTTCGACCTTGACACGATACTTGATATATCCGTCAAGAATGTTCTATAGTAGCATGAGTTTGGGTTTCTTTATAAGTTTAGAAGGCTTGCTTACTGCACTCATTTCTTCCAGATCTGCAATCATTTCTTGGCGGGATGTCTGGACACGCGAGCCTGTAATAACATGATCAAACTAAGTTGGCTCAGCAAAATATTGTGGACTCACATGCGATGTATTTGGCACTGTTTGCATCTACATTAGCCACTAACGCGGTGAAAGAGGGTCGACCTTCAGATCCAGGAGCTGGATGGATTACATCGGCACCTGTCGAGATAGGTATATAAAGATTGTAAACACGAGACAAATAATTACCCATGATGATAGTTGGAGTGGATGCATCAGCGATAGCGACAGATGATGGGTCAGGGACTGTGTTGATACCTCCGAGTTTAACATTGATTCTACGTACGTGAAGTTAGATAACATAGCAGGGGAAGGGAAGGGAGTAGTTTAACTTGAGGCTGACGTTTGCGTAATATTGGGATGTGACACGGGAACATTTCAAGCTCTTAAGGCACTGAGTTGCGACACCCATCTAATATGTCAACATGTCAACATAAGTTGATTTACAGATGCAAAGACATAGTACGCACTGTAATATCTCCAAAGCTATAGCATCAACGACGATCAAAAAACTGCACGAAGTTCACGGGTGTGCGGTACTGACTGTTTGACTGCTGTGTATATATCATTACCTCCCTCAGGTAGGACGACCACCAAAAGGTTCGGAGGGTGTCTGTGTTTTTCTATTACTTTGGCCCCTACACCGCGTAACTGATCCTCAATTCTTCCTTGACCGTTCTCCCAGCTGATGACGGGGTGATCAGCAGGGATTTTGATGCCTATGGAACAAGTAAACAGAGGTAACTGGCAGGGAAATGTCAAGAGATACATGCCTACAGCACGAAAACTAGCAGTTAATCCTGCAATCATATCGTTCACAGCCATATCGCCAAATCGTTGTCTTCGTTCGTAGACGATCACACACCACCCAGTAATTACGGCTGGAGCAAAGAAACGCTTATCAACCCTAGACAATGGGGGTCAAGGTAGATCCGATAGATGCATCTTAAAAACTTACATATTCCATGCACCGTTGTGGGGCGTCTATATATGTGAGAGCAAAAGCGAGAAAGCAACAAAAGCAACTTACTATGGTAGGCTTCTTACTTCCCACACCATACCTCAGCAAGGGAGGCTTTAGGATTCTTGCTTGTACTTTGAGTGGTCCGCTGGTGTCAACTCGCATACCAAATTGACGGACATATTCAGACTGCCCATACGCTAAGACCTATGTGATCGGGCTCGATGTCACCTATCTATACAGACAGGTAATAACTACACACCGCGAGACCATCAACAATACTAGCCAGACGATCTTTAGGCCGTTTAGTTGCAAAGTCAAGCACATCCTTAGTTTTCTCAGGCGGAACTTGTTTCCTCATAATTTGCCCTGGAGGCACTGTACACAGTTCCAATGGAATGAGTGCTCCGGATCCAACCTGAGGAGTTAGATGGAGGTGTAAGAGTTTGACCCAACATCGTTAAGAAAAACCTCAAACTTCAACGCAGACAACCTCCGGGTGTTTCAACTTTTGGTTTCGTGTTCTTTCGAAATAGTCGGATACAAACATAGAGCCTCCCTCGCGCATGGTGAAACTCAAAGCGTTCGCTCCGACTGAGCTTAGCTTTTTTACAACTCGGGGCATTTGTTGACGCGCTCCAGCATGGCTCGTCAATATGCGTATGCCCGAGATAAAACGTTGCAAACGTAACCTTTCACGATCCGAGAAGCCACGACTAGTCGCAAGGGCATTCGGATCTGTCTCACCAAGATATTCAAGACAAAGACTAAGAAGGGGGCCTGCCTTGTACATCGCGCCAGTGGATATATCGATGTTGATGAGCATGCGGCCGCTAGCGGGCCGGACTGACTGAAAATACCCACGCCAAAGCTGCAGGCCTTGGCCAATGTCTTTGGTTTCGTGGTCGGTGAAGAACGAGCGAATATTGAAAGGGTATTTAATGGTCGGTTCCATTCGAATGATAACATTTAAAGCCTGAAAATTTGGCGTTGAAAGTCAGCAGACTCAATGTGAAAGAAAGGTCGTATTACTGACAGTGATGGCCGTTAGGACGGTGTTATCATGAGATTGATCACCCGCGATAAATCGCTTGAGTACTCTAAGAATGAACATTCAAATCCCGTTCATTAAGAAAAAAAAGCAAACCTACTCTGGGTTTATTTCAGCAACCTTGGTGAGACGTATCCGGTATATTTTTGATCCTCTACTACCCGATTCTGGTCGACCACTATTCAAAATGACATCAAACTAAGTCATTGTTAGTTGGGCCACCAAAAGCAGGCTAGTTGTCTTACTTCTTGCATGCCAGCATCTCCAAAGGGTAATTCGCGGGCGGCGAACAGGTTCTTGCGGCCATCATACACACTACGTGGTGTGAACATCTGTGGCGCGGTCTCTGTCTGCAGCGTCTTGATAAGATCCATATTTAGGCGCACGGGTTGAGTCCTTTCAGATGGCGTAATGGCTGAACCAAGAACTCGTTGAAAAACAGCTGTGAAGCAACCCAGGCCAATTATAAAACTTACCCACTAGTGAAAAGCGGAGATCAAGGCTAGTGATGACCTTTACAAAGGTAGACAAAACAACCTATGACGTACCATCATAGTGGTGGATAATGCTTTCAGGAATGGTGGTCACGAACGAATTGACATATATAGGTAGATTTTTACCCCCAGTGCCGTAACCAGGTCGCTTCACCCCCACAGTGGTGATATGCGACAGGGAGGTGGCTTGAGTGGCGCCACCAGTGGCACCGCGTCCACCTCGAGCAGGAACTCCCACACGACGTGAGCTGCCTCTGCTACCCACACCTCGTGGAAGTGCTCGATAGTCACCACGGGGAGGCATCCAGCGGAGTAGCCGTGGTGGTATGAAAGAGAAAGAGAGCTTCGTTCGCTTGATCTTTATCGTATCACGTGATTAGATTGCTTTGTTCCTGTCACGCGATGATCACGCTTCTCCAGTGCTTGAGTCGTTACAGCCTCAGCAGCGCGTATATTGCATGTCAGGACCGTAGCACCACACACAGTAAGAGTATGGCACTTGATGGCAAGCTTTGGTATCCCTTTTAAAAGGCTGCACATTTCGTGTTTTTTTCCCTCAACTCGCTCTTGAGCCATGCGTAGGGATCCCAGCTATCGGAAGCCTGTTCCCAAGTATGATACTAATCACCCGGCAACTACGACCCTCCCCCTAGCAGCAATTCCGAATATTCTATCACCCCCCCTGGAATCGAACGAACCATCGCCAATGGTCGGTGCGCCTTGAAAAGCGGACTATCATATGACTTACCTTTTTTATCCACAGCTGGAAGACCATTGCAGTACTATAGGGCCGTCCTTAGAATACGGTTCCGTTTCGACAACATCTTTGGACCTTTTTAGATCCACCCGCACTATAACTATAGAAAGACAGGTCCCCTCCCTTTTGGTTCATTTATTTTGATACATTGTTGTAGCGGCTAAATTACCTAACGCAGCTCTTTACTTAGGTGCAATCGCCTGAAGGAGAAGATCTACCAATTGAAGACTCAAACTATACCCCGCTGAAGGCCCCAAGTATATTGCCGCCTAAAAGAGACCGGCTGTTGAAACGCAAGTTACACCAGGCATGTAGTTCTACAGTCTACCTAGTCTCTTACCTCTAACTTGGGTTTTTGAGAAGCACTATCGACCCCCTACTCCTCCACTCCCAACTTATACACAAAAGCGACGTATCCGGGACAGTTCATCCACTGTATTCTTTCATAATTGCGAAATGGTATGTTAGAACGTTCTTTTATTCCCGGCTTCGATTACAGTTGTCATGGCAGTCTTGCTCGTCCGTCTCTGAGCCTTATGCTGGTGTGGTATACTCAGAGCTATTTCGGATGCCATCAATGACGGCATTAACTATTTCAAGTTCTCCTTGTACTCAAGCTTCATCTTTGAGTGCAGAACAGACCTGCACGTCGTTTAGGCCCTCTGAAGGAGCTACCTTTGGTACAAAATCAGTCGGACATACTCGGTTGTCGTCTGATTTTGGCCATAGGACCGATTCCAAACAAAGACCAGCAAGATTCCTATGGCTGAAAAGAATTGGAATCTGGAGTGTCTTATTCGGGACGAAGCTAAAGTATTTCGTCTTGCGACCATGTCTGTCAGCCTCTCTGTTGGAATCTGAAAATTGAGCTTGACGCTGATAATATACTTGATAATATAATAATATAAATTAGTGCTAGTGAACCAGGGATAAACGCAGGTCTTGAGGGCTTGAGAGATAACAGCCAGCCATGATCTATGTAGACAGCTGGCCATGTGTCAAAAGGTAAACATGTAAACAACTTTAGCTCCATTATACGTGTTGAGGACAATATCCCTCCAATGAGCCTCTAAGTAGCCTCTTGGATATCACAGTACCTAGTTCGCTCTATAATTGAACGACAGCGAACTTGGTTTGTGTGTTGTCATCGGAAATACTTTTGTCGGGGATGGAAGGCAACCACATACATGCCCTCACCCGCCGTCAGTTTTTCGACGATACCTTTTCGGGTGCGGTCCAGCGACCTCCTATACCTCGCTTACGCTCCGATCCACCCGTAACCTACTCTCCGCCTCATACCCTTCAAGCTTTTCGCGACTCAGAGGGCAGGGGGAATCGAAAACGGCGTCTGCACGATCTTTGGAAACGCCTACCACAATGGAAAATTCAAAAGAGAGACAACGGTGGTGAAGATGGCGAATTGACTCATGCAGAAGCTGAGAAGCTTAGGGCGATGTATCAGGCTTATGATGAGGAGCTGCTTGGACATTGTGGGGCGCATTCTTCAGGCTCTCCACCAAGGGAAATTCCCTGGAGACAATTCAAGGAATATGCTGAAGCAAAGGAAGTTGGTGAGCATCTTTCCTCATTTAGTTGGAGGGCTAGTTTAATTGCATCCCTCGAAGAGCTGTGGTCGATCTTCCATGACGAGCTTGACTTGGATGGTAATGGACGTCTAGATGCGCAAGAATTGACATTGGCATTAAGCAAAGCTGGTACGCCCAGTCTTTATTTTTCATTAATTGAAGCTGACTCCGGCGCAGGTATCAGTCTATCACAAAGGACCTTGTCCGATTTTATGACTACACTCACTGCCTCTCCCCATTCACATGCCATCTCATTCGCCGAATTTCGAGACTTTTTGTTGCTTTTACCACGCAAAGCTTCCCCAGCTGAAATTTACCAATACTATGAGGTGAAGAAGTTTATGGGGGATGACGGACGTGGCCCGGCGCGGGTCACCATGGAAGGTTTGCAGACTGGTAACGCCTTGCCTAATAATAGCTGATCCCTGTTAGGTGACGCGCTTCTGAGTGCCGAAGACAAGCCTCCAGCGACGATGGCGGGAACCTCTACAATCGGATCGGCTTCGGGCCTTGGGCACGACGAAGAGCACGAAGACGAAGACGAGCCTTATTATGAAGAGGAAGAAGAACAGCCAGAATGGCTCCATGGACACACATCTCTGAAGTTCCTTTTTGCCGGAGGTGTAGCTGGTGCAGGTAAGTCATTCTTCTCACGTATACATGATGACCTTCACTTGATACCTGCCACCATAAGTATCTAGGACATGTACTGCGCCTTTTGATCGACTGAAAGTCTTCCTCATAACTCGCCCGCCGGATCTTGGGGGTGCGTTGTTATCCTCTAAACCGAGCCTCGGCAGTGTACGAACGATCTGGAGCGCTGTGGCACGTATCTATGCAGAGGGAGGCGTCTTGGCATTTTGGACTGGCAATGGTCTATCCGTCGCCAAGATTTTTCCCGAATCTGCTATCAAATTCTTTGCCTATGAGTCTTCAGTCAGTCTTCCCCACGTTGACGGATGGAAACATCTCTGACGCTGACCTCTTAAACCCATCCACAGAAGCGTCTGTTTGCAACTTACTACGATAAAGTTGAGGACCCTCGAGAGATTAGTGGTGTTAGCCGATTTTTATCTGGTGGTATTGGAGGAATCAGTAGTCAATTGAGTGCGTGGAAATCAGAGTATCTATCAAGAACTTTACGCTAAACCCAATCTGTGGAACAGGTATCTACCCCATTGAAACACTGAAGGTATGGCTGTTTGTTGCCTGGTACAAGTCAACATGGCAATAAAGTTGCCTCTAGACGCAAATGATGAGCAACACTAGCGAACAGAAACGAACACTGATTCAAGCTGTCCGCCATCTATGGAGTCTGGGTGGTATGCGCGCGTATTACCGTGGTTTGACAGTAGGTGTTACACAAGTTTAGTTTTGGGATGTGTCTCAATTAGCATTATTCATAGATCGGTCTGGTTGGGGTATTTCCGTACGTCCAAGCTTTCTTTGTCTCGTGGACGATGTTCAGATGGCCACAGATACTCCGCCATTGACATGAGCACATTCGAAGCTCTCAAATTGGCTTATTTACGATCGACGGGCAAAGAGGAACCTGGCGTCATGGCATTGTTGGCATTCGGCAGTATATCAGGAAGTGTTGGCGCCACAAGCGTATACCCGCTTAACCTTATCCGAACACGACTACAGGCATCAGGCTCCTCGGGCCACCCTCAGCGATATACTGGGGTTGTAGATGTAGCGGTGAAGACTTGGGAACGCGATGGCTGGAGGGGGTTTTATCGCGGACTGTTTCCCACGCTGGCTAAGGTGTGTTCCAGGGCAGGACATGCTGTAAACGACTGCTGATATTCAATCCCTGGCAAGGTTGTCCCTGCTGTTTCTATATCGTATGTTGTTTATGAACATACGAAGCGAAGGTGTGTTGCCATCGTTCTCGCGTAGTCAGCCACTCCTGATGTTTCCCCTGTTCCAAAGACTTGGTGTATAACATCACTCATACTATTTCACTGAATCTTTATTTTCTGCCACAAATTTAGACCTAACATGCATTATACATCACATTTGTTGTCCACAGAACTTTCTTGACTATCCTATTGCAGTTTCGATACCGGAATCAAGCTCTCGTATTATAGTACTTGTATACACAACCTAAGTCGAAAATTGTAACGAAGTTGAACATGGAATCGTGTACACTACATGTAGAATGTTGTAAAAACAACACAACAAGCACGAACGAACGAGTGGGTCTAGTACAACACTCGAGGGACTGGGATAGGGTATAAACAAGGTAAGCGCGTGGAAAAGAATGGTGGACGGTCAGATCATTACATCGTGATTGATGAAGATGGCGAAAATGAAGGGTGCGTAGACTGGTATTGAAATGTATCAAATGTTTAGATTGTTGGACGTGAACACCTGTTCGTTATGGTGTGGTATATATTGGACTGCGTTGATTATGAACTTGCGGCAGCGAGGTGTGTGAACCAAAGGGAAAGGAACCATGGAACGTCGTTGGTGAATAAATAAATTGATGCAGGTGGTCATGACGGCAGCTCTTCTAAGCCGCGCTTTTCGTGCACCAAGACGGCAAGTTGTTGTAGGCTTTGCTCCCGTTGCTGCGTTGTGACGCTTGACTTTGCCCTCAGTTTTGACCGCCACTGGTGTACCCAAGCCCATTTTGGTTGTTCTTCAGTCAAGCTTCGTCGAGATGCAGAGGTATGGATAAGGGTACGCAGACGATCACGACCAAGAATAGGGGCAAGGGATAGGAAGGATAAGAATATGAGTTTGAAAACAATATCAGGAGATGTCAGCAGAGATGAGATCGTTTGAGGGGTTGGGGAGGGTGTTGATGCAACGGTTTGTAAGATGTCTCCGATCTGATTACATAAGATGGATTAGTGATAGATTCCAATTCCAAAAATAGAAAGTAAAAACCAACTTGCCTGGCAAGTTACGGCGGTCCATGGAAGAGAGCCGATGAACGCCCCAAGCATACAGTCTGCAATCGACACGCCGCACACACCGCAGGCAATATTAATCCCAGACCAAGGTACGACCCCAATCAGTCGAAGAACAGACAACCGAACCCATGTCGACGACTTGGACTTGCTTGCGTCCGAGTCTCCTCCAAGAGCACTACGCGTCATGTCCAAAGCACGTGGGAAAAAGTGCGTTAGGAAAGGTGCCAATGGTGTAGACAACATCGTTGCGCATGCAGAGCCTATCATCGTCAGCGTCGTCAACAAAATGGTAGCGTATGCTGGAGAGAACAGGGCTCCTGCTAAAACATTCTGTGAACACATGTATCAGGTGAGCGCCCATTCCGAAACACGCGGTTTCTAGCGGACTCACCCAAATAACACTCCCCGGAACAGACCATGCGTGTTTCCAAACTGCGGTGATGGCCATAACCCCAATAACATGAGCAACGGGACCTCTACCGCTCTGAGTGTATCCATGGAGTTCCCTACCAAGCTGAGCAACGTCTGAAATTGTCCTTGGCCATGCCAGCGAGATAGGTAGTGTATATAGGCAGGAAATAACGAGAGCAGTAGACACTGGGAATAGCAGGATAACTAGAACAATTGATGCGTGTGTCTACGAAGCGTGTTAGCTGTTGGTAGCATGATAGGCAAGGGAACAAAAGAAACACGACGCACGACGAAAAAACTTTGGCGCCAGCGTTGAGAAGGTTCCCGTGTAGCTTTTTCCGAGTGAATTTGATCACCAAAGCAGGTCTGGTGAGCAGACGCGGATAGTGGTAGCACAAATTCATCAGCACTTGATCGAGGGGAGGAGGGAGTTGACCAGGGAATATGTTGCTGAGGTTGAACATGCAACCACTCGAGAAATCGAGAAGCCATTATAAAAAGCATAGATGGCGCTGGGTCTGTTGTTGTTGATATGGAATCGATAACCAAGGTTGGGGGCTGAGGGATAGTTAGAGGGGGTGTGTCTGCAGGAATTGGCTGGAGGCAGGAAGATGAACGACGACGACCAAGAGTGGAGAGGGTAAGATTTGGCCTAAAGGTTATGGAGGAGGCACGATGACGGGTGGGAGGAGGAGGAGGAGAGAGGTTCTGACATACGGACATGATGTGGAAAGAGGGGATTCAGTTATAATGGTTGTGTGTCAGCCCAACAATGTCAGCCCCGGCCCCAAAAACTTTTTGTTCGTGAGTCTCGCGATCATATTTCCTTTTATAGGCTTATACTTTCGGATCACGCTAACCACGCTGTTGTCTGTCTGTCAAAACTGCGCACTAAGCAATAGAATTTCATCCAAGCATATAAGCAAATGTATTTTATCACTCCTTAATGCGCAGTCCTTCTGCTCTCCTGAATAATGGTCGACAACTCTTCCACCTTGCGCTTGGAGCGCAGAAGCGTCCCCAACTAGAATCAATTATTAATAATTTCATTAGCGCAGTAAATCAAACAGCACTCACCCTTTTCTTGGTCAACTTTCTTGCTTTCTTATCCTAATATACGACAAGTTGAACCCCATTTTAAAACCACAAAGAAAAAAACCTACCTTAGAGTTCCTCAACAATTCCATCACTCGCCGCTCATAAGCAGAGAATCCAGCAACTTCCCTGACTACAGATCGCACGAATTTGGTTTTTGTCGATAAAACGCCCTTCCGCTGACTGGGGCGGCTGACTTTTGCGATTGGGGTCGTGGGATGACCATGGTTTAGCCCGTAACGAAGATCTAGTAGCAATTAAATGTAAATCTAGTCAGGAATGCTTGGACTTACTGGTGCGAGTCATTGTCTTGATGAGGGGGTCGCAAGTATTAGTTCTCTAACCTTTGAGGATCAAGTGAGTCACGTGAATATATCTAGGTGGCTGATTCTGTACAGTTCTACTGTATATTCTCACGCTAACATTAATTTAAATCAAGGCCTTATCAGTTATGTAACACTTCTATTACCAATTGTCCATATAAATAAAAGAATCACTGGGAACAAGCGCACGCTTAGGCTTGTGCAGTTACCCGTGGAATCCACTGTTGCCTCAAGATCTTCACCTTTCCTCCTGAGATGGGTAGAATAGAAGAAGGGGAAATTGTATGTAGTGAAGGGTGCCGTGAGTTCACCTCCCGTGGCACATTTGCTGTGGCGTTTGTTCGTCCAGAGTGAAGTGACGTTGGCAGCGGTGGCTGGTGTCCCTCTACTGGTTTCTGAATCCTAGACTGCTGTCGCCCTTGCATCGTATCACTAACACGGTCGCGGTGGTCGTCTTCCTCTTCCTCGTCTTCCTCCTCCTCGTCTTCTTCCCCTTCTACCGTATCCTACACGAATGACTATATAAGATGATATTCCCAAGGTATCTGGGGAATACAGATAACCTCAACGCACCGGGTCGAAATCCTCCATCTGCCTATCCCCATCTTCATCATCGTCATCGTCTCCATAGTTATCGTCCTCGTCAATCCACCGACCCCGCCAGTCAACGAGATCTAATTCACTAGGACTCTCGGGCCGCAGACGTAACCAATGCATTCGTGGACCACTCTTTGCCCTCTCACTTACTTTGAACCCATATATTCTGGGCACATAGACATAACCTGCGGCACGTTTCTGCCCGCCGTGCGGGTTAGGGTTGGTAAATGGGGATGACCTGGAACTACCTCCGGAAGAAGCGCTCTTGGGAGACAATGAAGAGCCACCCGAGGAGGGAACTTTCCAAAAAGGGGCTGGAGCTAATTCACGGTAGCTTTGGAAAAAGAGATGCGAAAAGGTAGTTCCGAAAAAGGCGCCTGTCAGTGTAAGATGAGACGGTGCAACCACTAAATACAATGTGAACTTACCATCGACACCTTGAAATTTACTGCTGGGTGGTACATACACATCGTTGCAATTTGGGCAAAAGAGCTTCACCGTATCAAGTCCTGGTAAATCGGAGCGCCCACAAGGCACGACGTTGCATCCCACACAATAAACGCGTGGACAAGAGCCAAATACACCGTTTTCATACTTTTCAACCTGGCTTCTGTCTGAATTTGCGGCAACTGAAGCCAAAAAAAATCTAAGACGCACCATTGCCTGCAAGCCAGCACGCGTTAGAATGTATCGTTGGTGTACGAGGCCGTACAGCATTTCTGCGGAAGACTCTATGATGGAAACATCGGGGATTTTCGAAGCGTCTTCATCTGAGGAAAGGAAGCTGTAAGCAGGCTGTGGCCAACCTCAGGGTGTGAATGAACCCCACACCTGGTTCAACATCTAGAACCATCTCCATGGCCTCCTTCCAGAAGGGAACCATTGCATTCAAACCAGTCAGATTGAAGTCGTCCTCAATGAAGTCTTCCGTCACTTCACAAAAGTACTCGTGGCCAGGAAGCGAGCAAAACCAACTGATCCATGTAAGGGTTGAAGTAGGTGTCGATGAAGCTAAATATTGTACATGCACGTTAGTTTAAGCCTTGGTGAGCCGCAGTAAGACATTGAAGCAGAGAAGCAACGCGGCTCATATGCTTAAAACTTGGAGAAAGATGCGTACTATAACCATCCTCTTGTTCTTCGGGCTCCTCCATAATTTCATCGGCCTCACCTGTGCCACTCACTGCCCCCTCCTCCAGCTCTGGCTGTGCTTCTGCAGTCGGTAGCTGTCGCGACGACATAGAAACAATGTTGATAAGTTGAACCTTGTCGATGTCGATGGAGGCTGTAATTGTAACTCCGATCGTTTCCAATCTGGGAACGATAAGTACCAGTGTGACAAATTATATATTATGATTCAAACAAAACTACATGTCATTTGTACCCTAGAATGACCCGTCCAAAGAGAGGAACCAATAATTACAAGTAAAAGTAGCTGACCTAGACACCAGCTAATCAAAGAATACCTAGACCCCCTCCAAAGACCAAAACCTTGAATCTCAACAGCAAATGTACTAACGGTAGTCAGACAGCCACAATAACCGTCAGACAGCCCTTGGAGTAATCCGCAAGCACTGGATGAAACTGGTAGAGTTTTGGTTTGTAAGACAATGCATCCCCCTAACAATGCGGTACCGAATGTGTTAGCTGCTAAGGTTCCGAGCGGTAGCGACACCAGAAGAGTGTTGAGATAAGTAGAGAGAATGTATCGCGTCAACGTCCCTGGAAATGAAAATAGAATGGCAGCGGTTGCTTGGTGGCGGAAGTCTGTATCCATCAGAAAATACGCCGGGAACACACTACCATAAGTAAGGATTGATAGAACCGTGATGCTATTGCGTACAACACTGCTTGGTGGCGATGGATTGGGAAGATGCGGGAGTGTGGCGGATGCCATCAGGAGACCAAAGGACAAAGATGCAAGAGATATGGAGAGGGTAAAAACCGACTTCCCAAGGCCGTCAACGAACTGTCATCCAGGATTGGTGAGATGCAAAAAGGCATACAAAATAGTATATACATTTTGAAGTCCCCTATGATCATATTGTCCAGCGTTGATCCACGAGTCGAATACATCTAGTTGCCATCCAGAGAAAGTTGTCAAAGAACCACAAAAACCTGGGGCTGATGTGAGAAAATATATCCAAACGCAGATCCCACAACACTGACCAGTAGTCAACGTGGTGTACAATGGCGAGTAGCTATAAGAAGAGAGATAAGAATATCTTGGATGGGGTAACTACGCGAAAGGATGCGTACAAACGATAAAGCGGTCCCCTCAACCCTAGTGCAAAGCCCATAACCAGACAGCCGAGACCTTGAGCGTACGCCAATGAGAAAATAGTACTTCCCTGATATCTTGATAGCGCGGTGAGACCCAGCCTGAGCAGCGTGCCGAAAATTGAAGCTGGGATTAGTGGTGCGACAACATGGATAGAGAGGGGGTGAGGGGTTTTGCGTTGCTCATCTCCTGTTATGCCGTTTGGAGGTCTTTCCGCTGTTTCTGAATGTCCAACGTCTTGATGTATGGGCTCTTGATTCTCGACGTCTCTGTTGACCCCTTGACGGTCAAGGTGCATGAGAAATAAATAAACATCAATACGCTGGCCCTTTTATGTATGTAACTTGTTCTTTATTTACTAGTAGTCGCCGCTGACACCGCGACAAAACACCTTGCATTGGTGGTGGTGGTTATCAACAAATGATGCAATCAGATTCTGGGTGATGCATACTGTCTTTCTTTTTTACGCTCTAGGCAGTTTTGCGTTGTTATAAGTTTCTCACAACCAAAAGCGCGTGAATAGTAAGTCGCAATGAAGGAGAAAAGACATATAAATGTAGTTATGTGTACTCG